>PVIR01008390.1:0-56962 GCA_004026965.1 Petromus typicus
ATCGGAGCACTGGAGTCTTGAAATGGAATCCAGATACCGGTTGTGGATTTGGAAGACTGCTTTCCATGGCATGACTGTTCAAAGCCACTTCAGGGAGCTAGGGGTTCATCCTGGCATTGCCTGCGGTAATCAAGGGCTGTTTGAGATCCAGGAGGTGCAGCAAGAAGATATGTGTGCCTAATGTTGAAGAAAAGCATTTTTATGTCTGTTAACATTTATGGTGTCCGATTGAGTGGGTTAGCAAAATAAAGACAGATGGCAGCAGATTAATGCGAACACTTACAAAACCTACAATATTGCGCCCACTCCAGCTGAGGCTCTCCAGTTCAACTTCCTCTACAACTCACAGTCAAATGTCACTTAGTGACCCCGAAGAGAAGAGCAATTTATGATGGATCAGGAATCAGGATTAACCATACATTTATCATGGAAGAAGGGATCAGAAACTTCATTTAATGTATAACTGTGATGTTTGTCTGGGGCTGGTGGATCATTACTTTGCAATCACTCCTTGTGTTAGGAAGCAGGAATTGATTAGCCCAGGGTCATTAAGTCCATCCCCTGCCTCCAGGCTGTACAGTTTGTGTAAATGGTTCCAGCTGGATGTGCCTTTATGCTGTTCTTAAGGAGCTCCTGAAGAGGAAATTACGAGATGTCCCGGAGGAGCACATTGTGAGGGTCTCACAGGCACCAAGAAGTTCTATTCCATATTTAAGGAGCACTGGACTAGAGAGTCAGAAGCTCCGCCTTGCTTATCAGTAGTTCTAATGCTTAGAAGTAGACCAGTAAGTGACCTTGGGGTAGTTTTTTCTTATGCAAGAGGAAAATAAAAATACTTCTCTTGACACTCTCCATGGCGACTGTGGGGAGGATCCAAGGAGACAGTGAAGTGTAGGGTCCTTGCATTTCTAAATTAGGTTGTGATTTACAAATTCAAGGGCACAAATTGAGATCAATTAGGTACAATTAGGGGCTGATAGAGGCAAGGAGAAGCAGAGTGATTAAGAGTGAAAAGCCTCAGTGAACTTAGATTGAGAGAGAAGTGTAAGATGGCGTCTATTGTGCCTAAGGTTGAACATTAGATGTATTTGCCTGCGCTGTATTGAAGCCTATGTTCACACGACAGTGCCATAACAAAGGTTAGGTTACACAATATGGGAGTCTCAGTGATCATTGTCGGGTTTAAGTGCCATTTGGAATGATTTTTGTCTCGAGCTTCAAGATGCTCTATGACCTGGGGTACACTATCCTATGTTTGGCTGAATCCAATTACCAGTAGGATAGGGTGGGTTTGGTATTGAATCAGAAACCCACCCACTCATTGCACATGTGTTTCCATATCACATAATGAAAAATAATACATTGTAGCTTCAAGCCTCTGATAAATGATGGTAAATGTTTTTTTTTCCAACACTGGAATTTTTCTAATGTCTGATAAATGTCTTTCATAATTCACTGAAGCTTTATGAGTACACGAGAACATCCATTATGAAACAGAGATGTGTGTTTCCCATGTAGATGTCTTCTGACACGAGCCACCTTTACTACGCTGGCATCTGAGTTGGGGCTGTTTTGTTGTCACTGCCCAGTGGGTTGGGCAGCTGAGCTGGAAGAGCAGTGACCTTCTCTCCCTCGATACTTGGACACAATTTGTCCTGTTGCGTTCACCCTTGGAGAGCCTCACAGCTGGTCTGCATGATATCTAGTATCATTTTTATGATAAATGAAGGCCCTTCATAAAGTACAGTATCTCTGCCTGCTATGGTGAACAAAACGCCTCCTCCAAGGACGAAAAGGTTCCTCCAATTGCAGCTGTTACACAGTTATTTCTGCTCTTTGATTTTGCATCTCCCAGAGTTTGAGTATATTTTGTTCCTTCATTTTCTGTTTGATTCCTGGGGCTTTACAGTAGTTCATTTGAGGCTCCTGTCTTCCAGTGACTTTTTAGAAGTTATTTTTTTTTCTCTTTGAGTAATGAGTGGAGACTTACATAAATAAATGATATGTAACATTTGCGGCCATGTCTTATGATACCTCGGTTATCAAGATCAGACCTTATTTTTGCTAACAGCAAGGCTATGAGGTAGATGAAAGGAAGGATTAGAAACTAGGGCTCAATGAGATTAGGTGTTCTGTCCCTTTCTCATAATTCTGGTCAGTGATAGTGCTAGTATTCTAACTCAAGTCTGCTGACCCTTTATCCCTTGTCCTGTCAACTTGACCATAGTGTTCAGTACTAAATAAAACTTACCATGTTACTTTACTGACACGTAAGTTCCAGAACATCTTACCATTAGGCATCCGCAGCAGTTTCTGAAAATGAACAGGGTGACTGCGTTCTAGGTCTAGTGAAAGTGAACATTTGCAGGGCGAATGGGCAGAGAAGGAGGAAAGTGAGGCCGTGGCTCACAGCAGTCCTGCCTTATAGCACCCAGGGCAGTGCAGGAGCCCCAGGCTCGGAAAGAGGGCAAGGCAGAGGGTGAGGCACTTAAGTTTTTCACTTTCATGCAGTAGTATTTGGAGGGGCATCTTTCAGTGCCATAAGACAAAAAGAAAAAAAAAAGATGCCTCAGAGAAGCTTAGCATAAGATTAGCAAGTGGCTAAGACGAGGTGTACATCTGTGACAGTTAATTTTATATGTCAATCCTATTGGTTTGGGAGTGTTTGGATATTTGATCAAATACTATTCTGGGCATTTTGGTGGATAGACCTCCTCAGGGTGTAAATGGGGGCCCAAAAGTTCATGTGCTCAGAATTTGATTCCCAATGTAACAGTGCTGAGAGGAGAGGCCTTTTGAAGGTAATTAAGTCATGAGCTAGGGATGTAGCGCAGGGGGAGAGTGTTTACCTCCATGTACAAAGCCCTGGGTTCCCTCCAAGCACTGAAAAACAAACAATTGATTACATAATGGTAGAAAGGACGGTTATCATTACCAATTTATTATCAGTGGGATAGCCATGAAGGAGTAGATTACTCTCACAAGACTGGACCAAGAGGTTGTTACAAAATCCACTACTGCTCTCTCTGCTTGGGTTCCGCCATGGAATGCTGTCTGCCACATTCACACACAGCAAAAAGACCCAAACCACATACAGCTTTTCAGCTTTGAGCTTGCTGGCCGGTAGAACTGTATGAAATAAATGTCTGTTCTTTATAAAGTGCTTGGTCTCAGGTATTCCACGGTAGCACACAAGATGGACTCCGTCTTCATCAAATTGGTTGAAGACCCGGAGAGAATGAAAAGGCTGACTTAGTGAATAAGAGAGAATTCCTCTGCTTGCTTGAGAAAGGAACATTTGTCTCTCTCATCTCTGGCTAACACCAACCGATAGAACATCCTTCCAAAAACATAAAAAAATAGGTACAAACGTTTCATTAAAAATATGGTAAAAATTTAAATTAAAAAACTATTACAGTAAAAGACAAATTGCTACTAACCCTCCCTAAACTACTACTGCTTGCTTTCAACACACTTACCCATCGGTCTTGCTGCCTTCTGAAGCGGTTTTCCAAGTCCTCCTTGGTGAGTGTCCTCAGTGGGGAAGTCACGGCCGCCCGCGTGTGCTGAGTCCACTCCAAACGTTTGCAGCACCTTGTAAGCAGGTGCAGCATTATCACCCACCTTCCCCCTGGCACAGACTGACCCCTGGCTCTTCCCCAAAGTGAAAATGACCATGACAGGTAAATGTTTTGAATGGATCCAAGACACAAGTGCACAACTAATGACACTCAGGAGCCGGGGATTTAGCTCAAGTGGTACCACGCCTACCTTGGAAGCACAAGGGCCTGAATTTGATCCCCAGTACTGCAAATAAAGAAGTAAAGAAAGAAAGGCATTTAGGAGAAAGGACTTCCAGAACCGCTTCAGAAAGGGGCGGAAACGATGGGATCCACCCGTGTGACGGGAGGGGCTGCGTTCTACGGGGTTAAGGGCGATGCATTTTTACTGTAACAAGTTCTTTACAAAGGAAGTTTAAATATTCACTACATTTTCTAATCATGCTGGGTAGTAAGGGGCAAGTAAGTCACATGTGGCTGCAATGAGTACACTGTCGCTATTTGGGAGAGATACTGGGAGCCCTGGAGAGGGGTGCTGGGGCAAGAGGACACAGACATGCACAAGCCCCTGAACTCGCCGGGCATGCGCACTGGTCCTCGCCTTTACTTTGTTATCAAGGTGGCAATTGTCTTGGAACCAGCGAAGCCAGAAGGAGCTGGAGAGTAAAGGCAACTTGGGAGCGTGAAAAAAAGGGCTGGGCCAGATTCCCAGTCTTAGAGTGGCCGGAGAACAATAGAAAATGTGTGAGATGAGGGAACAAACAAGGTGGAAAGGGTGAGGGGAAGCCACCCTGAGGGTCAGAGAGGGGCGTCCAGAGCGGAAGTCCTGACCTGAGAGGCTGCAGCAGGAGCGTCTTGAGCTTGAGCCCAACCCGAGCAACTTCGCGAGACCCTGTGTCAAAAAGAAGAGAAGAAAAAATTCCGAGTGAGTTTCTGGAGAATGTGAGATTCGCCCTGAGTGAGCCCTGCTTGCTCTCTCCAGAGAGTGAAACAGTTGCCGTTTCCCTGTCAAGTAAAACTGTACCTTTTTTTTTGAACGGAGGCCAGCAAACATTTGCTCATTCATTTATTCAACAAATATTTATGGAGCGCTTACTGTGTGGCCGGCAGTACTGTAACGTTCCTGCTTAGTGTAATATTCTATAACACTCCTCTCCCACACATACGCTGGGCACATGTGGCCGGTACCACTCTAGCACCCACCACACCACATTTGCATTTGTACCCGCTCAGCTGGTTAGTGCGACAGTTAACCCTCACCGCCACTGGTTTAACCAGCCTCTTCTCTGAATGCGGAGCAGGCCGGGGGCCCCCCCGCCTCCCGCAGGAGGCTTGTTGCGGTGTCTCTGCGAGTCCGGGCTGGGGGTCTGGCCTCTGTCCATGAGAAGCCCAACGCCCGAGTAAGACAGGCCTTTCTCTGGAGGAGTTTCTAGTCTCATAGGATGATTCCCTTTTGCAGGATTTACAATAAAAGACTCTGTAGCACGTGGCAAAAGTTTTAAGTGACTGAGAATTATCCTCTCCTAATTTTGTTTAACCCTCTTTCAGATCTTGCCCCTCAACCATATCATTAGAGAGAGTTTAAGGGATTTCCAACTGCATTTGATGTCGATTTGCTTACTGTAATGTTTTAAACAATCCCTTAGATTAGATAAAGCAGTTTAATTATTGGCAAGTTTGAGAAAATGAATGCTCCAATATGTATGGTCCTGTTTCTCTCTACTGAACTCTGCGTTTTCTGTAGCACTTCACGTCAGAACATTTTTCCTGACTTTGCTAACCTTTCCTCCGTGGTGGGAGAAGAAGTGAAGACCAGAGAAGAGGCTGGTTAAGCCAGTGGCGGTGAGTTAACAGTCGCACTAACCAGCTGAGTGGGTCCAAATGGAAATGTGGTGTGGTGGGTGAGAGTGGTACTGGCCACATGTGCCCAGCGTATGTGTGGGAGAGGAGCGTTACAGAATATTACAATTTCCTAGGGAATATTTTTTTCCCTTCCACCTACACATAGCCTTCAATGTACACAGATGTGTGTGTGCATCTTTGTCTCCCTTTAAGCAAATCTCACAGTGGGAAGAGAAAGCAGCCAGCCAGCCAGGCTTCCTAGTCTTTTTCTTCCCTTTCCAAAAATATCGGGGCAGGAGGACTAGTGTCCTGCAAGGCTCCGAAGGCTGACCCAAGGGACTGCCACAGCTCCAGCACTGGGAGGAAGGAAGACAGGTTTTGCTCTTGTGGCACATTTTAGAAAAGTGAGACCAGCACCCTGAGAGGTGGGTGGGGCAGTGACACTATCCCACTTCAAGGATGGGAGAGAAATTTTATGATCTGCAAAGATTGCAAATGAAGTGGAGATTTCAACTCTGTCTGCCATTTAACTCACAAGGTTCTTGTCCTATGCTAGAGTTTTCCCCCTCAACTAACAAGTGCAGAGGGGATTGATGATTAAATTAAACACAGCAAAGACTTACATATGTGTATAAATTTAATTATTTGCAAGCCAGTGTCATTTACCCACAATTCTGGGTTGTTTCTTCTCAACTCTAATTGTGGCTTGGAAATCTAAGGGTAATAGTTCTCAACCTTGATGCCCATCTGCAGTTTCTCAAACTGTAAGTACATACATGTGTATGTGTTATATGAGGAGGGCGGAGATAAGGTTTATGACACCTTCTCTATTGAATTAGAATTTGTGAGATCGGGAATACAGTAATTTCCAGGAACAGGACCCTTCTAGGCAGCCAAGTTTGAAAACCACTGTCAGATCTGCGCTTAGGCAAAGCCCACCTGTGATGGTGGGGGTGTACAGCTTGACTAGGTTTTTCCAAGTGGCGTCCAAACAGTGACTAGGTTTGAATATGCTCTTAGCTCCGCAAGGCCTATACTTGGTTGACATCCATAGAAAACCAACTTGTGGCTGGTGGATGATGATCTAATGATCCCTGTGGCCCACACTCTGAAGGCTCCTCCATTCTCAGGGTAAGATAGACCTGTCGGTATGGTGGCATACTAGGCATTGTCTTGATTAGGTCATGTGACAGATGAAAGTTTGCCATCAGACATCAGTTATGAGGAATGTTCCCAATCAGTTAACTTAATCAAAACAAAACCTTGAATGGATGTGACATAATAAAATGAAATATTTAATAGAATATCTAGAAGTCAGGTTCCAAGGAAATAACAGACACAGTCTCCTTTTAGCTTTGAAAATGTAAATTGTATGTTATAGAGAGGACTACACACACACAAGGGAAGGTGGCCTCTGCAGCCACTGGTCTGTTGTCCTGTACCCCAGAAACTGAGTTTAACTGAGAGCATATGAACTTAGCAGAGGACCACGAGGCTCAGATGACAACTTCAGCTCAGAGTGGTATCTTAATTTCAGCCTGGTGGGATACTAGACAGGGATTCCAACACTCACTTGCCTGGATCTGACCTATGGGCATTATGATCTAACACATTTGTGCTTTTTAAAGTCTGTAAGTTTGTTGCAATTAGTTACAATAGCAACAAAACCCAATACACTGTTGAAGTAAAAAAAAAATAGATTTTGTATGACAATAGCTAGTAAACTGCAAGAATTGCGGAACTATATCAGTATTTTTCTTTTAAAATTTATTCTAGGTAAAAAAAGAAAAAACATGACAGAAAGAAAAATCTCAGTCAGTTACATTTGTATGAAAACCTCTACTCACTTCTAACATGTGTGTGTATATATAAAATATGGATAAACAAAAATGTATAATACTTTAAAAAATTAGGACAAATTTGCAAATCATAAAATTTATACTTTCAAAAATAGATCCACTGGTTTCTTAGTATATGTACAAGAACATGTGCCTGTCATCACTGTACAAGTCTAAAATGTTTTCGTCACCACCATGAAAAGCCCCTTTCGTAATTGCTCCATTTCCTTTCTCTTTAACCACTGTAGCTGCTTACTGGCTTCCTAATGCTATGAATTTCCCTGTTCTTCACCCTTCATATAAATGCAGTCATTCAATATGTGGTCTTTTGTGTCTAGCTACTTTCACTTACAAAATGCTTTCAAGATTCATCAACTACACAATAAACAATGTTATATCTATTCCATGGACATTATTTAGTCACAGAAAGAAGGAAATAACTCTACTTTATGGATTTTGTCTTTCTCATTGTTTAATTAACAATATATCACAGTGTAGTTTATACTGATACCAACTTGATTTCAATAATATGTACAAATGACTCTCATATTAATCAATTATCCTCCTCTCCTTCTTATATTATTGTCTAACAAATGAAATGACTGTCTATTTTTTGCCCATTAACAGGTATTACTTTAACAGTTATGGTGCAAATTTTAGAAGATAAGAATTACAAATAGAAGATACATTCACACTTTCTTTTGTATTGCCTATGTCATTATCTCAACCATTGCTCTCCATTTCTTCTTGTGCATTGATTTGCTTCCTGAAGCTCTTTCGTTTTTTATATTTCTTTCAGGACAGATTAGAAAATTTTAAATTCTCCTTTATGTTTCAAGGATAGTTTGGCTGGATATAGAATATTTGTTTGTTTTTGTTTTTGTTTTTTTTTAGACAGGGTCTCTCTTTGTAGTTGAGGCTGGCCCCGAGCTCAGCCTCAAACTCACATCACAGCCATCCTCCTGCCTCTGCCTCCCGAGTGCTGGGATTACAGGCATGAGCCACCACGCCCGGTACTGTGGTATGTGGTGCTGATTGCTGCTATGCACCCAGTATTGTATATGGTTACCAGGGAATCGAACCTGGGCCCTTGCGTTTGCAAGACAGGCGCCAGAACCACTGAGCTAACTCCCTGGTCCTAGAATACTTGTTTGATAAATCTGTCAGATCTTTGAACATCACCTTCTACTGCCTTCTGGTTACCTGGCTTCTTCTGAGAAAGAAATCAGCTATTAATCTTAACAATGTCACTTTGTATGTGATGAGTCACTTGTTTCCACAGAGCTCCAAGGTTAATCCAAAGAGGGTCTTCTTCAGTTCTACCTCAGAATTTGTACAGCACTACATGGCACTTGACTTTCTGGATTCCCAGGAAAATGTCAGAGATTTTCAAAGCACAGCCAAGTATTTCATTCCTCAGCTTTTCCTTTATGATTTTTGGTTAGCTTGTTTTCTTTGGCTGCTATGGCTGCCTCAGGCAACTGCTATAGTATATAATTGCTGCTGATTGTTTTGATACATGTCCTCAGGGAAAAGATTCATTGTAAGTGAGCTTCGAATCAGGTTAAATAAAGACAAATCTTCACCTGGGAGCTTCCAGGGAACAGATAGAGTGGTCAAATAATGACAATTCTCTGAGAATTCACCAGTTGCTGCTAAGCTGCTGGTTTTCAGGGTAACTAGAGAGTTGCTGGGGTTTAAGGCTAGTAGGGCTAAGCTCTAATATCATCAAGCTTGCTTTTCTTATGGAGATTTGGCTGTTTTGCTTGAATAAACACCCTCAGTGTGTTGCAAACCTTTGGCTCATTTCCAGGGTTCTGAACATGTTGATTTTGAAACGCTTTTTGCCAGTATTCTTTTTTTCTCTTTATGGAGAAGCCGGTCTTTTGGAGGTCTTTGCTCTGCCATTCCCACTGATGACATCCTCTTTGAATTACGGTTATGCTTCAACAAATTTCTTAGGATTCCTTACTTTCTCATTTTGTACAATAAAGTAGTAATAATAGCTGACCTGCCTCATTTTAGGTTAATAGTGAGAAGTAAATGGAATAATACACCTGAAACATAAAAAGTTCAAAATAAGGGCAAGTTGAAGTTTAATATACGATGTAATTGTTCTTTGTTAAGATGTACATCATTTAGTGTTCTTGCTGGGAAGCCTGGATCTCAACATTTGTGCTTCCTCTTCCAGTGTGTCAACTTGTTTCAATAAAATGCTTTTCTAGCCTAGACTATATTTTCAGCTCCCTGCTCCATACTTGTAAGGAATCACACAGCTGACTTTTGCCAGTGCTTTGTAAGCAATGTGTTAATGCTAAGTCAAAAAGATTAAGAAATGCAGAGAGTAGTAGGGGGATGCAGGGAATCTAAGATTCAGAATCACAGTTTGGAAGAATAGACATGTGGGAGTTTTGTTTTGTTTCCTGTTTAGTTTTGTTTTGGGGAGAAATATATTTCTGTTGTGTTTATCCATTAAAGAATGTTTGTGTTGTTTTGTTGCACCAGATAAGAAAATCCTCAGAAAAGAGGCAATCAGTATTACACAGTGAGGTGAACCTGACCAGTGTGTGGACCTATGTAGAGTAGTGACACTGATGGTGATAGAAAATTAAA
Source organism: Petromus typicus (assembly GCA_004026965.1). Lineage (NCBI taxonomy): Eukaryota > Metazoa > Chordata > Mammalia > Rodentia > Petromuridae > Petromus > Petromus typicus. Next base: position 9,854 of record PVIR01008390.1, read on the forward strand.
AAGGTTGTTGAGGCCTATCTGTCTGTAGCAGGCTTTATTGAGGGAAAATAACCAGCTGGAGCTGCTCTAGCAATGGCAAGTAGCATGATCAAGGGGACGAACGAAGGATTGTATGCATCTTATGAATCCTAGGGGAGGGAATAGAGTAATAGGAAGCAAAAAGGCATTATACATTTCTCTAATTGCTGGGTCTCACCATGACAGGGTAATGACATTAAAGGTCAAAGGGGAGAAGGAGTGCCTCTGGCTACAGTGGACATTTTGGCTTTGTTTCTGGGGAGCACAAGGGATTGTGGGAAGGAGTGTGGCATCCCACCACAAGGCACCATGAGTGCGGCGTTTTGACAGAGTCCATTCTGAACCAGCAAATCTATCAGATGGTTCAACAATTTTACCTAGTCAGAATGAAAACCTCCATGCTACAGTCGGCCAGTGTGGGACAGAACTGGACATTTATCTAATAAGCTACTGAGGGGAGTCTTCATAGCTGCCAGGTTGGGGGCGATAACTTTTCTTCCAAGAAGAAGACCTTTCCAAGAATAAATAGCTAGCCTTTAACTTCCTCAGTAATATGTTAGACCAAAAAAGAAGGGTTTCTTTTATGTGGGTCCAAGAAAGCTGCTCGAGGCCAAGGTCAGACTCTTAAAAAAGACGATGTCAGGGTTGAAATATCTGGCTGGAGGATTGATGTCAGTGTTAACATCTGGAGAGTCCTTCTCCCATCAGGAGTGACAGAGAAAGTAGAAAAAATGCCATGAGGTGGAGCTGAGGACACTTGCAGTGATCTGGGACACGTGTCAGACACCCCAGGGACCCCTTGAAACACAGTGCTCTCGGCTAGGGCTTCTTGTGATTTTGCCAGTGAGGATTACATAAGGGACAGCTCTTTTGTGCTTTATTATGGCACACATTTCTGATCGAGCCATCAGGCTTTTAAAACCGGAGGAACTGCAGCCTGTATGTATGCTATGATGAGCCAGGTTACACAGTTTGCAACAGAGGTAGAAAACGATGCTGTGATTTGCGTCTGTCCTCTGCTCATTCTCTTTCATTGTCTGAAGTCCACTTTTCCCCCTAATTGTATGACCACTGGGACTGGAGATCCCACAGATGGAGTTCTGAGAACTCCAGGGGCACGCTGTAATAAGAAACTCTTTTCTATTGATCTTCTCCTTTCCCAGTAAGCTCTGTATTTGGATTGCTTTGGATGTGGGGGGAATGGGGCAAGGGCAAACATCCAGTAACTTACATTTTCAGGAGCTTTGTGGTTTCTACTCAGAAACTCAGTGAACTGATAATGATGGCAAGCCGAGGTTAAATCCCCATCTCGTCATCAAACTGGGCAGAATAAAGGATTTGTATTCAGTCACACAACGCACAGTGAGGGCAGCGCTTAAAATGCTGGCTCTGGGTGCTTTTGCGCACAACCTCTGTCTATCTGTATACGATAAAGTCTGCTCCAAAAGAAACTTTCGTCTGGATCTCTAATAAACAGGAGATGCCCTTGGGAAAAGGGAAGTACCTGTTTTTCCTCAGCTCTTCAGTGCCTCCCAATTAATTCCTCAGGACTATTTAGGGGGCAGACATCAAGGGCATAGCACCCTCCCCTCCCCCCAGCCTCTACCCCAACATAAATCCCTTGGGTATTTCAAACTCGAGAGTTTTTTTTTTTTCTTTCCTTTGGCACACTGATTTTCTTTTTTCATGCCTTTGTGGAGCCTGTGGGTGTTCACACACCCCAGTTGCAAAAGCCTAATGGCAGAGACATCCATGGAAACCAGGGGAGGCCTTGCTTTTGACCGTACATGGCCCTCGGAATGGCAGCGTGGGGAATCTTCTCGGGCTGTCGCCCAGCCTCTGCTGTGTGCTCTTGGCGGGCAGGTAGCTGTGCCTTCCTTAGCATGGTGCTTTCTGACAGTGGCCATTCAAAACGCAGGTGCTTCCCTGCCCCATAGGAGGGCCTGCCCCCAACTTTAGCCAGAGCATAGATTCCAAACACCAACAACATCTCTCCTGAAATCCACTCCCTCCTTACCCATTGCTGCAAGACACCTTCTCCTTTTCCCTATTCTTCTCCTCCCTTCCCCCTGTCTTCCCCTCCCTTCTTCTCCTTTCCCCCCTTCCCCTTTCCTCTCTTTCTTCTCCGTTTCCCTACCCCCACCACTCTCTCTGGGACTAAGTCCAGAGAATTCACACTGAGCTATTTCCCAAGCTTTTTTTTTTTTCAATAATGAAAACTTGAATTTTATTTTATTTTTTGATTTTGACACAGAGTCTCACTAAATTGCACAGATGGGCGTTGAACTTGTCTCAGCCTTCCAGAACACTGGGATTGTAGGTGTTACCTGGCTAAGATCCTTTCTTCTGGCTATATGTCCTAGAAGTTAATTTTTTTCTTTCCATTTAATTTACTTTCCAATGTCTTACTCATACTTGGCCTCTGTCTTTATTTCACTTCTGTGAAAGTTGAAGGTAATAATATTACTTAATAGCTGTATATACACCTTCCCACGTGGGGGCTACATCTTGTTACATTACAAGTCCTCAGCTCCCTATTTTACTGCTTGAAATCAAGAGGAAAGCCCCAACAGAAGGTGCTAGATGATTAGCTCGGCTACTGTTTGCAGCAGCGCACATTTTTGGTTGGCCCTGGCGGTCCGGGTGGGTGGAGGGTGGGGCGTAGCAAAGCCTGCTTACAGCATCCAGACCAAGCTCCCTCACCAAAAGCCTTTAAATGTTTATGAATTAAGCTTTTGCCAAACAAATGTACACACTGTCCACACCCTCCGCCCCCAGAGGACATTCCAGCCCTCCCACGAAAAGGCAGCTTGGGGCGGCGCTCAGAAAAGTCTTACTCCCGCCTGGGTAGAGTTGGTTGGAATAGAAACTTTCTTCTTTTGAACCTCGTTGCAGCACCAGCTAAATATGGGGTTGTTTCTGACCACCTCTAAGTGACAGCATAGGTGGCACCACTCAGCTGAGCTGGCATCTCTTAGCCCTGTGCTCACGACAACAGTGTCCCTGTCTGCTCTTCCCCCGCTAGTCTCCAGCCTTAGAAAACAGGAGAGCCTGAGTGTGAAGGCTTCCCAGCATGCAGCGGGCAGAGTCGTCCAGCGGGGAGAAGCCAACAGTTGCTGCGTGGTATTTGAACATCATTTAATGAACGCCCAGAATTCATCTGTAAATGCACATTGTTAATTTAGGGGGCCTGCTATTCATTAATTAGAGGTTTAGTGGCAAGTGCCATTGAGCTATCTGCAGTGTTTAAGGTTACATCAGGCCCTAGTAAAGGGCTTGCTGATAACAAGATGCATCCATCTTCATTACTCAGCCATTCCTGTCTGACTTCGCTCAGCATCTTCGAAGGGCTTTGCCTCTTGGAACTGAAGAATTAAACTTTTATCCAAACCAGATTCTGCTCCTTCACCTCTTCTGATTCCTGGAGTCCTCCCCATTTATTTTGCCTAAATGACATCTGATTACCTAACATGGAATGGAGCAGGAGCTTAACCTCAGACAGTCTGCAGATCTCCGTTCTCAGCTAGAGAGTTCCAGGGGGTTAGCACCGAGGATGCCCTTGCATCTCCGTTTCATCTGATACTGGGATCGGTGCGAAGAAACAGAGTTTTTGATTTTTCTTCTCATAAGGTGGCAGTTCCAATAGGAATTTTTTTAAAGCCAGAGAAATACAGGAAATTAATTTTAAACCTGAAGTATAAATGTCCCAATTGGTTTGAGTTTACTTTTGCAATGTTTCTCTCTCAGAAAATCGGTACTATTTGAGGCAATCATGGTGCCAAATGAAATAACTCGAACTACCTAAAGAGCCCTACATGCGGAGCATCAGCTGTGCGAACAGAGTTACGCTGGAGGTACACTCTTTGTCACCAGAATCCTGAAATGCGCACTCCAGCTCTATTTCTGGGCCTGCAGCGAAAGCAGGCGGCGAGGGGCCAAGCGTAGGAGACACAGCCCTTACAGAAAGTACAAGTCTGTTTACCCTTCAGACCGAGCTTGGAGGACGTGCATAAAAATGAACTTTCCCTGACAGATGGTCGCTATAAGTAGTTGATTCCGAGAAGGGAGGGAGCTACCTGGTATGGCTGCTTAACGCATTAGGGTGCTCACAGGGGGAGCCTACTGCTCCCCTGAACCATGGTTCAATTTTAAGCATCACTGGCCAGGATGGGCTGTTGTAACTATGTGGAGAAGTGAGCGTTGTCGACAGCCTGATGCTCCAAGAGTGCAAGAGAGAGGGGAGGAGCAGGAGGAGGAGGCGCAGCTCACTGGCATGATAGCCCGGGGGAGGGTATCTCAAGACCCTCGCACCGCTGAGCTGGCACACTTATCACTGGGCGACAGTCTCTACCGCGGGCCTGCAGTGCGTTGCTGTTTGTGGTGCATGCTGCCAACTGGCTTGGAAAATGCCGATCCCTCTCTCAGATAGAGGGGGCAGGAGACACAATGTCAGCAGACCAACATTCCCAACAATAGGTCTTCCTGGCTGGCTCGGGGTGCTGGAGTGTGGCTTCCAGCTGGATGGGGTGACGCCCCCTCTCCCAGCTCTCAGCCTGCACCTTTCCGAGCTAGTATCTTGCAGGAGGCCCCATCCTTTCTTCTAGGTAGCTGGAATACCATCTTTGTCTTCTTTTAATTTTGAAATTAAAGTTCACAAACACTAAGGTTTAAAAAAATGTGAGTTGTATTTGTGAATCATCTTCTTGTCCTACATCTTACTAAACACAAAATAGATAATGTCCCAGATACCATGGTGAGGACACACACACACACACACACACACACACACGGCAAACAAAAGGCTTGGTTTACTGCATTTAGTCATGAAGTTATCTATATTGTATGTGATTGAAAGAGACTATCTTAAGCTGAAGATTTCTTAAATTTACCAGAATGATGCACTGGACACTTGAAGTAAGAGCTCTTTGAAGCTGACGTGGTGTGGGATAAAACCCATTCTTTGTTTGGAAAAGAGAAAGCCAAGATATCGAGAGGGCAGATGGAACAATGGGACCAATGAAACAGAGGTCAAAGCTGAAGGCTCCTGCTGGAAACCGGCTATGTACAGGTATTTTAATTTTTTCTTCTCAATTCAGACAGAAACTCTGCCTAAGACAGGAGCCCTGCTTTCAGACTGCTCAGAAGAAAAGCACTCAATTGTTCAATTTTTATCATTCAATATTGTATTAAAAATTTTTAGGCTCTTCAGGTCAAGATGACTTTTAAAAGGTTAAAAGCTATTCAAAAGGGTTACCATATCCATAAAAGCAAATGAGATTAAGGTGAAAGATTGACGGAGAAAAAACAATAATTTAGATAAACTGCCACCGCCTAGAAAATGTTTTGACTTTTTCTGGGGAAAAGAAATGCAGAGATACTTGGACTGGTTGTCGTATCAAAGAAAGATTCATTAAATGTGAAGCAATTATTTTTCTGTTTTTTCTGTTTGGTGCGTTTTCGATCCGGGTTCCACCTTTCTTGAGTTACATTCTTTCTAATGGTTTGGGAGGAGTAATAGCTTGGCTCCAACTTCCATCTGTCAACTCTTGACCTTGCTCGTTGCGCATCTGTAACATCAGACACTGTTGTCATGGAAAGAATTATGATGTTTCAATTGAATGTATTGCAAAGTTAACAAATCCATGACATGATCTGGATCACATGGACAGAGTTAGAAATGTGTTCCACAGGGACCTGAGGGGAGAGAGGAGAGGCTACCCCCATCAATATTCACCTCTACCACTTACTTTTAATTGAGAACCGTATGGTATTAAAACAGAAGAGCTAAGTTTGAACCTCACACTTGTAAGGATTTCTCATAGCTCAGATGTGGGGGCAACATCTGAGACAAAAGGAATCATCTGTTCCTAGTGCAGAGTTAGACACTCACATCATTGACGGGTGGCAACTATGAAACTGCCTGACCTGACTGAGACTCTTTCCTTTTTGCTTCATTTACTTAGAATTTGGTTTTTGGTCTCCTTTGGATCCTAATTTTAGAAAACTAAACCTGCTAGAAGGTAGAGCTCTTAAAGCTGACAGACAAGCCAAATTGGTGGGAATTGTAACAACCAGGACAAGCTGATATTTGCTCAAAAACTCAAGAAATAGAATGGCAATTTTTCCTGACAAATAAGTAAGAAGTGGTTTGATATAGAAGTTTAATTTGATCTGGTATGGAGGCTGGGTCTGGCCTGACATAATTAAAATAGATAGAAATAATATTCTGGACACTTAAATTTTATTTCCATTGTCCTTTGAACAAATAAGCATTCCAAGTCAGTAAGGAGGGAATAAAAATTTCATTTCATGAGACATAATCCCTAACAAAGAATATTTGTACTGTGTATCTTTTACTTTTATAATCGGTGAAAGGAGAGGTTGTGGACGTTAAAATATAAGGTTTCTTGAGTTACAAAATGGCAAAATAAAGCAGATACATCTGAGAAGAGCTGAAAGCAGAACAAAACAAAACAAATGCAAAATCTACTAAATGAAACAAAAAATTTACAGATGAATAAATCAAGGAATGATTATTCATATCATAAAAGAGTCTTTAAAAAAATTCCCCTAGGATTCTTTTGAAGGCTGAGCTCCACTAGTTCATGTAAGTGTTTGTATACAGACCATTAACTATTTGACAGGCAGGCCGGAAACACAGGTAGAGGGAGCCAAGGGAAAGGGAGGAAATGTTCAAGTGGTACAGGAATCACTGGCACTTGAGGATGACAAGTCTCAAGATAAACACTGATGAAACAATAAGGAGAGTTGAGTGAAAATATGGCATGTACTTTCAAGACTTGATTTACATGCCAAAGCTCTTAGAGACAGTGTCCTCTGATTCAAGAGCTAGCTTTGCCACCTGACTAGCTGACCTTGGGCAGGTTATATAACTTCTCTGAACAACAACTTTTAGGGTTATATGGATGTTAATGGACAGTATATGTAAAGCTTCTGAACAATGTAATGGCCTAGAATTTTCTATACACATGGTGCACATGGTTCTTGGAAAAGCTATTCTAAAAAAATCAGATATTCCCCACAGAAAAAACTCTGTGTAGTTATGAGGCTAGAAAAGATTTTATAAAAACAAAATATCTCTGAGCTCCAAGAAGAACAAATAAGCCGCAAACATTGAGAAATGAATGCTGCTTTCTTTTTGAGTTTCCCAAGAAACCCATCTGTAATTTAACTCTCTATGAAAATTATTGTCCTAGCTTTAGTTTTCTAAGGTTTGGGAAAATATGTGAGGTTGAGAAGCACATAGAGACAGTCAGAAATTTCCTATTTTTGCTTTCTTTATGTGCAAAGTCCTTGATACATCTATTATTATGTCCGTTGCTTTGAGAACAAAAGTACATATTGAAATAAAACCTTAATCCCAGGAAGAAAAACTTGCTTGGTTGAAATCACTTGGGTCATACAAGAATAGACTTGTTCTCTGTATTCTGTGAGTTACATCTGCTTTATGGGACTTTTGACTTGGAATGAACATCAACACTTTCCAAAATTAATAATCTGCAACAAGGTGACCCAGTTTGATCTCAGTCTGACCCAAAGATTGAGCTTAACATGTTGCCAAGCCAGGAAGGCCAAAAATGAGTACAAAAGTTGTGGACAGTGTGTGTAGATGGTGGAGAAGAGGCCAAGGGGGGTGTCAGGAAGAGCTCAGGTTCACGGTAGCCCTGTCTGTGGTCTAGTACTCTTACTTTGTTCTGACATGGTGCATGAGAAGGCCTAGCTATTTAACCCACTGCAAGTGACGCTTTCGTCAAATTATAAAACGGTCTTTTAAACATTTATTTATTTATTTATTTCATTTTGTGCTTCTCATACTTTTCTTCCACTCATAAACATTTGCCTATTTGGCCAGTCCTCTGGTCCTCTCACAAGGTCTTCTGCTCTCACACCCTGCCCTATATCTTGGTCGGATACAGGTTAAATGAAAATATGCTTTGTGCTCTCACGCTTAGTTTATGTGAGTGAACGCTGATGGAAACAGTAAGTAAGTAGTTTTTAAGTGCAGGGGATCCAATTATTTCCTTCACAACTTGAAGTCTTGACAGCTCTGGAAATACTATGAGTTTGTCAAATGTTAAAGTGGGTTGAGATCTTTACCTAATTTCACAGCGGACTGCCAAATTGTCAGCTTTCAATATTTCATTTTTAAAAAACTTAAGTGATTTGATTCATTTTGGGGAGAGGAAATTTCTTGACTTCTGAAAACCTAAAACCACGAAGATCTCTTCCCAGTTTTCTTTCTGATTAGTTGTAGATACTAGGGGTGAAACTTTGCTTAAGTTTGGAGCTATTTTGGTTGCATCTAGTTAGACAACCGTGTCTTACTAAAGGTTTCCTACATGCTGATAATATTAGTGCCAATAAATCAGATTTTATGAAACTCGAGTTTTCTTCTAAAGCAACCTGATCTCCCCTTTTCTTCCTTTGAACTTTCTCATTTGCACACAGCATTCATAGCTTACACTTTATTTGTGTAATTATTTGTTTAGGGTCTGTCTTTATGGCTAGATAGTAAGCTGTCATGATAGAAGCTATATCTTTCTGATTTATTGCTATAGACCCAAACCTAACACAAACATAACTAGTGCTCCAAAAAATGCTGATTAGAGATACTAGTAAATTTTTCTGCTCATTCTACTTCCAGGTAATTAAACACTGTATCATATAAGCATAATTGAGTTTTTTTTTCCCTTTTGAGTTTATTGGTACATTTTAGATACACATTATAATAAAATTCAACGTTGAGAATTTGTTTTTTTAAAATTTCCTTTTAAATGTCATATACACATGTAATGATGTACGTTATGTATACATTTGTATACACAAATGTGTATAAAGGAAAATGGATAAAAAATATCCTTGTCACACATCTTGATCTCTAAGATTTCCAAATGCAATGATATTAACTTTCTATTTTTTTGCTGTTCTTACATTTTCCAAAATACTTCTAAATAATATATTGCAGTCTTGATTTTCTTAAGATTTTAGATACTGTCTATTGATTTTCAGATGAAAGATGAGAAATTTTACACACTTAATAGTTTTCCATTTTTCTCTACTCCCTTCTAAGATCAAATTGTTTGTCAGTGAGTTTTTGTTGTTACTTTAGTTTTTCTATTTTTTTCCTAATATTATACTTCTGTTTTGTATTCAGTGACTTTGGCTAGACTGTTTTCCGCATACTAGTTGAGATGAGAAAGATCAGCTCACCTACACTCTCATTTCTCTTTTCCTCCTCCCTGTTGACTTCTGCCAGCTGAGTCCTTACATTTACATTTTTGGAGTTTAAAGAAATTTACATGCAAATAATATTAGAATAATTTGCACTTACATATTTATATTATTATGTATGTATCATTTACATTTGAGTTCAGCAGCCAGAAGTAAATCTTTCAAATATTTCTTGTAGTTTGATTTAAAAAATAGAAAAATTGAAGTGATATTTAAACATTGTAAGTATATGAATATTATTCTCTCTGGAACATATATGATCAGACATATGGTGAGAATGCCATAATCTCTTACTGTACCAAACACTATAGTAAAACATATGAAAATACATGTTTTATACAAATCTATAATATATATGTGTAAATATCAACAATTGTGCCAAATAATATCACATTCACTTTGATTTATATTTCACTATAAATTTGTTTTACTTCTGTTTTCCTAAGCACACTACCATCCTCCAATTAAATGTATATTAATTTTTATAAAGCCCTTTAATTTCCTTTTGATTTTAGCTCCGTACTTTTTTTTGTCACAATGGGGATCAAACTTAGGGTCTCATGCTTGTCACGCAAGCGCAGTGCTGCTGAGCTACATCTTGAGTCCTGAACTCCTTACTTTCTTCACCTACTGTTCAATCTAAGATTTCTTTCATTTTATCTGTGAGTCAGTTTAAGCTGCTTGAATTATTTTTCTTTTTCTTTCTTGGATTATTTTTCATGTTACTAGAATACGGTATGCCTTCAGAATACCTCTTGTAGAAAAAGTAAACAAGAAGATAACTTTCTGATTTTTTTTTCTTACATAAAAGTGTCTTTAGCTTTTTCAATCTTTACAGTGGCACTTAATCTAATATTCTGTGTTTGAAATTATTTCAGTAACCTGTGTTGTTAAAAAATTGATGTTAATCTGATGCTCATTTCTTTAATATTACTGCAATTGCTTTCTTCTCTGAAAGTTTTATGGCTTTTCTATTCTTTCACAAAGATATATTTAGAATACATTTTTCAAGTTGACATTTCGTGGGGTCTACCAATGATTGAAGTCCTACTGTTTTCCAGTGGAAGAATCATTTATCTATTTTCTTTGTTATTTCTTTGATTATTTCAGGTTTTTCATTGTTTTTATCATCTCTGAATACACATATACAGATCGGCATAAAACCTTCTGTAGTTACACTATACATTATTCCTTTTCAAGTTTTAATGAATACATTTTTTAATTTGTAAGGTTTAATTTGAAGGTTGTTTTAATATAACAAATACATTAAATTCTTGAATTTTGATGCTGATTAGATATTTTCAATATTCCCTTTTATTCTGTACACTATCACTGTTGCTTCTGAGGTTAGTTTTTATATTTATTCATGCAGGGCTTTTAAAAAAAATTTCTATGCGATTTCTCTTTAATACTTGGTAATCTTGGTTGGTCATTAATTTTTGTGCATAAATATACAGAGCTGGCATGGATAACCTTTGGGGTTAAGTACAACATTTTACTTCAAAGTCACCAGTCTAGACGGGATGACTGCCTGCAGCTCTGTGTCAAAAGGCCAACTCTACTGCTAAGGGACTTTCCTTTCTAACACAGGAACATGCTTGAAACACCACAACTGCCAAGCAAGTCAATATCCAAATGTAGAGGGAAGATGGGACGACTTAGGCGAGATTTCCGAGAATGGACTTCTTGATACAGCCCCTCCTTGCAGCCCCTTAGACTCTTCTGCTACACATGCTCTGACACTCAGAGGCATTTTAAGGAAACTCACTCTCTCCTCTACCTCACACCCCTTACCCCTTGTTTTAGGTGTGCTTCACTCCACTAAAGTTCATCTAACAATATAATTCAATCTGCTCTCTTCTGAGACTTCATGATTCTAGTTGCTAACTATATCCTCTTTCTCTTCACTTTTAAATGGTTAACAGTTCTTTAAAGGGTTTACTTTTGCATGTAAATTTTTATTTCAAAGCTAATTTAGAACACATAGGAAGCAAATGCAGTTGAAGAAGGAAACTACGCAGAGCTATTTTAGAACGTCTCTGCACGGTTATCTGAATTTGGCTAAAACTGATCTGGCTGTTCACAAATAGATAGACCTAACTGTAAATAGGTAAATTCCCATACAAGCTCCCAGACCTTGATAATTATTCTTCATGGATCAAGTAGGATTTAATAGTGTTAAGGGCTTTGGATGACTCTAAATTATTCCCTAAACCTCTTGGCAGATTCATATGTGTATAGAAGAGCATGATCTCAAAACAAAATAACTATAGCGATATGCTGAACTAAAGGAGGCTACGATAAAAATTCAAGTTAAAGCACAATTTGAACTGGCTTAGAATTCATTTTGGGGCCTTACATATTTTTACGTTAGTTGGGCTTGACCAGCTCTACCTTGGATTTGCCAAGAAAATAATTGATGTAATCGAAGAGCCAAGAATGATAACATGTGAAGATCTGTGGAGGACTGGCAGTGCCCCAGATCGCTGGGGAAAAGCCAGCGGAGTACCTATCTTTAAAAGGCAATCGAAAGTTGTTTGAGAATGAATGACCTTTTATGTAGAGAAAAAGCAGTGCATGCTGATTACCTTAACCCAGTTAAGTTTTAGACAGTCTTAGACAGAAATGGGAATAATGAGGACAGGAAAAATGTACTCACATATTACATCAACAGAACATGCAGTATCCAACACTGAATAAAAGTTTTTCATGGAAAGTATGGGATTTTTGTTTATTATAACCATTTTATTAGGACCCATATCTTGTTAAGTATCCAGATAGTGTAAGGCATCTGTATCTGACCATATTTCTCCATTTTTGTGCAACATATGCTGTTATTTAGCTTTTTTAAATTTTAAAGAGGTAACATTATATTGAAAATGTTAATTGTCATTAATTAGATGTTCATTTCTACTTTAATATAGATGAAGAATTTAGAATAAAAATCTTTGAATATGACAATATTTATATATTCAATATGACTGCCTTAGTCTAGATTTTAAAATCAAATTAAACCAAATAAAATGAAGCAGGTGGTGATATAAGGTGTTTTAATTAAGAAGGAAAATAGACCCTTACACATTTGAATCAGAGGAAAATGATTAGATAGAATAACTAGTTGTACTCTTAACTAGTAATTTATATATAATATATATAAATATATATATAATGTAATAATATACATAATGATTGATGGAATCTTTCATATTTTCTGGCCTTTGTATCTAATGATTCTTTTGAATCTGCTCCATTTCCATATCTTGCATATTCTGTATGCAACCTTCAAGTATGAACTCTGGGAAATATTTCTTTTTTTTTTTTTTTTTTGAGACAGGGTCTCACTTTGTAGTTCAGGCTGGCCCTGAGCTCAGCCTCAAACTCATCACAGCAATCCTCCTGCCTCTGCCTCCCGAGTGCTGGGATTACAGGCGTGAGCCACCACGCCCGGCACTGTGGTATGTGGTACTGGCTGCTGCTAGGCGTGAGTCTCCACGCCCAGTATTGTTATGTGGTTACCGGGGATCGAACCCGGGTCCTTGCACTTGCAAGACAAGCGCCGGAACCATTGAGCTAAATCCCCGGCCCTGGAAAATATTTCTTGACTCATAGATTGAAATAATCTCAGGTTTCTGTGTTCCTTGGGTGTTGTAAACATTCAGAAACTACCAGTGTTTATTGAATGTCTTTTCCTACGGATCGGGCACTGCACCACAAAGTAACAACTTATCAAAGGGGCACAACCTCAGTCTTATTTACCCAACTGATGAAGCTGAGGTCCTGAGAAGGTACATAAATTGCTCAAGGTCACATAGTTAGCAAGCAGCAAATACAGGTTTCAACTGTAATTATTTGTTTACGGTTCTTTCTCCGTCTTTAGACTTCAAACTTTTCAAGGGCAGAAAAAGTAATTTTTCCATGTCTCAGTTTTAACAGTTGCACAGTGTTTGGCACATGGTCAAAACCTATTTGTTGAACAAGTAAATTAACAAATAAGTAATGTGGTGAACTTGTGTTAAAGGTAAGCTGAACTTCAGTGTAAATAATGTACTTATCTCATCTCTTACAAGTCAGCATTGAGTATGTTTTCATTAACACTTCCACCTGCATGCAGCACTCCGATTTGGTGCAGCTTGACACACTGTAAAGAGGGATGTTGGAAACATGGACCATACAGACAGTTAAGAGGCAGGGTGTACTTACCCTGACAGCCCCATGCTGACAGCTTGGTTCTCAAGCTGCCTACAATGTGAAGTAATCAGTCCGTCCTTTTACTAGATATTTACTTATGTTTAATATGTGGAAGACACTCCGTCAGTCCTTATGGAGAAAATAAAGTATATAGACACAATCTCTGACATAAACTTCAAATTCTTAGCACAAGACAGGATGTTTGTGTTGTTCAGAGCAACAACACAAGGTAAAAGTGTCAGCACTATGGAGCCACAAAACAATGTGCTGTGTGATAATGGAAGAGTGTGGAAGAGAATAAGAGGTCGGAGGACCTCTAGACAAGGCCTGTTAGCTGGTAGATACTTGATATTTGTTGAATGATGAGCACTTTGAAGGCTGAAGTTTAGGAGAAAGTTTATCTTTCTTTCATGTATTAATTCACATAGCACAATTCACTGAATATTATATACCATACACTCTGCTAGAGTGTATTGGTCATTTCCTATTGACTTTTTCCTCAAAGCTTTTCACACTGTGTTAGTCTTAAAGAATCAAAACACAGTTATGACATTTGTGCTCTTTCATATGGTTCCAGCACCATGACAAACAATTAGAAGTGGGAAATTAGAACTCCAACAAAGGTTGAACGGTATGTCAAGAAATAAATTGACAATTAGTCCAAACAAATATTTTATTGGTATTAGAGTCTAGGCAGTAGTATGGTAATGTCTGGGCAATTTTGAAAATTCTTAACAACCACATTGAGAGAATGAGAAATACACTACAAAGTACCTACAGCATAGCTCAAGATGGATGTATGACAATCAAAGAGTATCATTTACTGGCTCTAAACAAGGCCTGAGTGGGTGCGACCACAGAGATCTGGCTATGAGAAGGTCCCACAGTACCAGGGTAACTTTCACAAATACTTTCTATTCCAAATGGGACATTTGAGTGGGTTAGTGGCTCTTGGAAGAGGAGGAGAGAAAGTTTCCATTGATTCTCAGACTCTCACCAAGAGATCCTGTAAAAATTGGCAGGAACTAAACTTTACATTTATGTAACCATTTTCTACTAGCAAATTTGAAGTCCCTAGTGTTGAGCTTCAAGTGAATAAAACTCTGATTTAATTTTTATTTGCCATCAGCATGTGTTGTGTGTGTTAGAGAAAGAGAGAGAGAGAGAGAGAGAGAGAGAGAGAGATACCTCAAAACAAGGCTTATCTGCCAAAATTATTTTGTAGAAATAAATGTTTGCTTAGAGACTGAAAACCTGCCACATTTCATGTTAGCTTAATATGTCTTTAAAGCGACAAAATGCCTTGACAATTGACAAATGATTAACAAGCAGAAAAATGCACACTGAAACATTCATCTACGGAGAGTTGGGGAAGGAGAGGGAGAAATGATGAGGACCCGGGATGAGATGTTCATCTTGCCTTTCAAAATAATTGCATTGCTTATTCTGAGGACATCGTTGAGGAAAAATAACTCGGAAAGGCGGGATCCGATTGCCTGCATTTCTGTTTTACTTTGTCACAGATCTACATGATGAATTTCCCAGTTGCTCTCTTCATTCTTTGGCCATTTCTTTTCTCCTCTCACCATGCGCTGGTTCGGAGAGGCACCCCAGCCCAGCCCAGTCCCCCCTTCCCACCAGCACATCGGGGATGTGATTCTTTTTCCCCACTCCAACATCCACAAACAGAAGCTCATTGCTTATGCTGCAATTTTGATAACCTAACTGGCAGAACAGTTATTCAAATTTTAAGCTTCTGAATGCAGCAAGATCAACCTGGCCTATCCACATAAATAATTTTGACACGATAAGTATGCGAGAGCGATGATAACCGATAAGTGAAGCAATTACCTTGCTTTTTTGGATTATATTAAATGAAGATTCTGATAGAGTAATGAAAAGAGACAAAGCAGACAAAAGTCGGCTGCAGAGCTTTTGGGCACTGTGTTATCTCTATTATACCATATTGAAATAGAGAAGCTATCACCAATCATGCATTTCTGTGTAACTTCTGGCTTCTAACAGTGAACAATGAATAAATTGTCACAAGACAGTAACTGATAAATTGGGATTGGCAGTGCTTTTTAAAAAGCATAAATAAACTTACTAGTCACTTTTTTCTTTTTCAAAGCAGTTTTTAGGAGGGCTCAAGGAGTAGGAGGGTGGGGATAATTTATTACAATGTATCCCGGCTCTTATTCCCTACCTCTACACCAACCCTTTGCCTGTCACTCTTCTTTGTTTAATATCAGTTTTAGGGAAACAAGACTGTTCTTGCTTCATCATATTTCATCAATCCATGGCCTTATTGACTTAGTATGTGCCTTGAGAGCCTGGAATTCAGGTCATTAAATTAGTTTAGAAGTTTGTGATTGGTAAAGCTAGTCTTAGATAAAAGAAAAGATAAAAAATATGGACCATTGACTCTGTCAGCTTTAAGTTCTAGCAGAACAAAATGCTTTAAACTCACAAATACTTTATGATGGTTTAGTCCTGCATTTATACATTGTTTGGAAATAATATTCTGCTTGTCAGAGAAAGTAGCAGTGGGCACTACTGCAGTCACAACCCTCCCTAAATGTACAAAGGGGCCTTAGGTGTGAGTGGCTGAAACTTTCTCATTTGAATCTCTTCTACTCAATAGCCTGGCAAAATCTGTTCACTCAGCAGGTTTGCAGATTTAATGGTGAATTGTTTATTTATGTTTTCTTTTTTTAGATGGTCTGAGGTATGAGAAGGTAGAATTTAGGAATGAGCATGATTCTTTTCTTTTCAGAGTCACATCATGGACTGCCCATTACATAACTGCTCGAGCTAGTCAGCTTAACTCCCGATATGTCATGGTAGAGAGGAAGGAGACTGAGTGTGGAAGGGTGAGGTTAAGGTCTAGAGTTAACATTTTCTAATGTTTGAAGTTATACTAGAGGATCTGTGAAATGAGAAGAGTAAGGTTGAAAGGAATGCATATTGGTGAAGAAGTTTGTAAATAGTTAGGCACAATGTTTATGTTAGCATTGCTCTGATGGGTGGAGACCACATCTCAAGGTTCAGCAGAAAGACTAGGCCCAGTGTTGCCTACGGCTTTACCACAGTGACTGAGTTTTGGGCCAGTCAGTTGTAATGGCAGAGTGGGCCGGCAGTTCTATGAAGCAGTGTGGGAATGAGAGTCATTATTTGTCTTCTGCTTCTACAAGCAAGATCATTTATCTCTCCTCTCATTAAAAACAGAAAGCAAACCATTCACATGGCCACTTTTCAAAATGAAAAAGCCAATAAAGTTAGTAAAAGCAAATCACATTTGATTAAATTATTATCATTACAATGTTTCAAATAACATTTGTTCTGTTTATCGAGCTCTAGTCTTACTGCATCTGTAAAGAATTTGCCTTTAGAGACCAGAAAAAACAACGACATGAAAGTGAAGGCCAGAGTCTACACCAGCCTGGCTCCTTGATTGCTTTGCAGGAATTCTTGACACAGCCTGTGTTGCTGGAGCTTGAGTCTCCATCTTGCCCGTGGAACAAGTTAACAGCAGTGGTGCTGAGAAGATCCAGGGATGTGCAGGAGAAATGCAAAGCAGAGCGAGGGGAATGATGAATTTGTCAACTCCAATGCAACATCTGGTTTTACATTTGCTTGACAGTTTCTTGCCTTCTAGTACATGCAACAAGCTGACTTTGTGTAGTCCTTCATTACCCGCCCAACTCTTTCAAAATGTATAATTTCTTCCTACGCTAAAAATGAGAGGCTATTGGTGTTCCTTGAAGAAAACACAAAGGATATTTATTAATTGTTACATGAGCATCGCTAGCCCTGCCCCCCACTTTGAGAAATTACCAATTTAAAATATAGCCTGTCCGTGATTGGCCATACCAGAGAGGTAAGAGGCACAGAGGTATGTGTCCCTGTGGCACTGTCCCAATCATGATGCTTAGTCAAGAGCACAGTGCAGAAGTGCTCAATGAAATCCTCCTACTCATACTGTCCTGGTCACCACAGCATCTCTTTAAAAATTCCCTGTCACCCAACAACTAGAGCTTAATAACAGGCATGCCTGGTGTCTCTATGTGCTTGTTCTGATTGGTTGGTTATAGCTGGCTTTTCGTTATTTGAATACTATGCTTATATATTTAATATTACAAAGTCAAGAAGAATGAAGAGCTATAGTTTAGTCCATGGAAATGAACTTTTCTTTGTCTGTAGCCTTTAAAAGAAGACAAGCCAATAAGTCAACCAGGTGAACTTGGCCACATTATGTACTTGTTGGCGTTTTGTTACTTTTGATCACTAACCTTGAAAGTATGGAGTAAATCTATTTGGAAAATTTTTCATTGTTGTTTTTATTTCTGTATTAGATCTGAAAGAATGGGGCTTAATCCTCTTGACGCCATTTGGAGGAGTATGTTTAGAAGAACTACAGAAGCTGTTCTGGGCTGGTACATGTCTCAGGACATAAATATGATTTTTATAAATCCTAGATCATATTTCAAAATAGCTTGTAAGTCCAACAACAAGTCTTGGGAAGTGTACCCATTTTGAGCACTTTACTTAGAATGAGAGCTTTGATGAGATGACCAGGGAGCTTTTGGACAAGTGTGTTTTACAGACTGAGCTTGTGCATCTGAAAGGTTGAGCAGATGCGGTAGGATTCCATCCCTGCCGAGCCCATCAACACTAACTGTCATGTGGAGGGTGGGGGGAACTATGCTGACATTCACATGAACAGGACCCTGGGAGTGGAAGCAGGAAGGGTTCTCTCCACCAGACAGAGAGTGGAGATACAGATGGGCTCTTCCTCTGGCTTTCTCAAAGACTTATCTTCCTAATCCTATGTGTCGTGCAGGTAGTGAGCATTCAACAAATGTGATAAAAAGCAATTGATCCTGAAGATGAATTTTTAAAGTCCTTTTTTTTGGTACTTTGTGCTGGTGCTTTTCATTCTCTTTATCCCCTTCTTCTCATCCTTCATTATTTATCAGCAGATATATATCTGTACTTCCTGTAATCTAGGTATCAGGTAAAATACCACCGTAAAGTCCTGATCAATGTCTGGCTCAGATGTTGTTACCTTTGGGAGGATTTTCCTCAGGCCCCTAAGGAGGAGGTACAGCACTTGTAGATCTTGTATGCTCCTCCCTGTCATGATGTCTCTCACACTGCACTCTATTAGCTCTGTCTGCTTCCTCCTCTTATTCTAAGTTGTAGTTTTCCTAGAGACAACTGAGCTGGATTCGCTCTGCATCCTCACAGCTGAAGACATGCCTGTGTGTAACAGTCATTCAGAATCTTGATTATAACTGAGTGCAAGAAAGGCTGTAATTCTTCTCTCCTCCCTATAGCCATGGTCTATGCCATTTGACTTTGCAGCTCCTTGTAAGAATAAAAATTTCATTTTCCCACTCTTAGCATCATGGTAAGTAGGCTATCCTCAGCATTACCCCTTAACCAACTCACCAGTTGAACAGAAATAAATGAGCGTGTCCCACCAGAATAGGATGAGCTTACCCCAGATCAGCCAACTATCTAACTGATCTGTAAACTCATAAAAATAATACATGCTTTTTGTTTGGAGTTATCAAATTTTGATGTGCTTTGTTATGTGACAATAATGAACTGATTTGCAGTGACTTTTACAAATTCATCTTTACTTTTTTCCTCCCACCTAAATGAACAAAAGTTTGTATATACTTCTGACTAGAAAGCCTACCATTTTATTATACGGCAAAACATTGCCTATTCTTTGCTTTTCTTTAAGTTAGTTATCCACTTGACAAAAATCATGAACTCACTGAGTATTAGATCTTTGAAGATACACTGGTCACCACTGAATACCCTCCTATTTTTTAAAAACAAGAAATTTGCTATAATTTACATAGTGCACTGGAGGGCCATAGGGACTTCTTCACAGTCACATACAGTTCTTAACCAAGCTCGCTAAAGTCTTTCATTTCTCTTGTATTTATAAGGTATAGTTGGCACAAAATATTCATAAACAGTCAGACATAATGAGGAATGCTACAAGCATCCAAGAACAAGGTTATCTAATTGCTCCAATTACTAAAGAAATGCAGCGTGTGTATTTTCTTCTGCCCCATTTATAATGTTTTTGGACCCTCACTGCAGGTGATACTGATGCCAAGAGCTCCCCCACAGACAGATATGTGTACATGCATGCATCCCCCTCTTGAAGCTTACAAAACACTGATCGCTCAACTGGCTGAGTGATTATACAACAGTGACTTGGAGGGTATGAGCACTCTTAAAGTTTGTTTGATAGAGGAATTTTGCTTGCTAGATCATGGGATCTATGTGTGATTACAGCTGAACAGAAAGCAAACCAGGTGATTCTTTAAGAAACATAATTTTTTAGCCAGAAAGTGAACACTTTCATCTGAAAAATATATTCTGGGACCTCACACTATTGGTTTGGTTAGTAGAAGACAGTGTAGGTCTTTTCTAGACAGAGAGCTATGTATTAGAGATTGAGACAAAAGAGTTGAGAGCTGTAGTTGGAACACTGGAATGTCGGTAGATTGTTTTCCCAGTGTAAGTCGGTAATTGAGAAACTGATATGTATCCTGCTCTAAATTTATAATCATCAACGGCCATGGAGGAAAAGTATTTGATATTGATCTTCTGTTAATCAGAAACCAAACTGAACTTTATCTCATGACAAAGTAAAATTTACTATTTTGTTAATTATTATAATTATCTTCCCTACATTTATTTTGACAGCAGTGTCATTTAGTAGAAAACTATCTCCATACATTGCCTCTTTCTTATTATGAATTACAAAATTCATTCAATTTTGATAAATGATTTTATTCTGTCCTTTATACTTGCTTGGAGATCTTTTGTGAGATGAAGCTCTCTGGAGAAATGTTTGGTGACTTTAAAGTAAAGAAATAAGAATAAAAGTCATATTTTAAAAAAATGAGGTGTATGGAGAGACCAATCAAAGGAAGTCTCATCTTTCCTTTTTTGTTTCCCACTAAGAATTTTCCAGATTCCTACAATCCTGTGAGGTAAACCTGAGAAGGAGTTCTCATCCCAGGTTTACTGCAAATGTGACTTTTGGTCCAGGCCTATGTTGTTCTATTATGCTTGACATCTACTCTTAAAAAAATGGAAGAAAATTCCTAGGCCACTGAACAATTAATGTTAAGAATAAAGGCCAAAAGAGAATTAAATTCATGTAACCATTCATTCCTCAGTAGTTATTAGCCATCTTCTATGTGCCAAGCTGGTAGGGTTTAGCGAGGTCCATAGTGTGTCTTCACTGGAACTCAGAATGGTAAGTACCTCAGAGGCAAGTATGTGCACAAAATACGATAGAACATCGGGAGGAACATTTTTAAAAGCTCTCCTTTTGTCTCTTTTGGTAAAACTAGTTTCTATGTGTGACAGTACTCCTTAGAAGATGAAGATACTTTGCTCAGAAAACTTATAGATTGGAGAGATTTCTAAGAAAAGGATAAGGAGTTAAGACAGACGTTAGCCGATGCTGCCCCAGAGAACAGAGAAGGCGCACGCACCTCACCCACGTCAGAGAGCAGGGGGAGGAAGGAAGGGATCCACAGGGCTTGCTGAGCACTAGGACCGACACCGACAGCATTCATGGCTGACAGTCTTGTGTCTGGCAGACGAGTGGGGAGTTTTGTGAAATGCTGGGCTTGTTCAAGCCAGCAAGTGAGTGAACTCTCTGCTCATACTGAGATGCAATGTGGTTTGTGCTATGTTTTGTGGTGAGCTTTCATTTCTGCTACTACTACTGATAGCATCTGTTATGGATGCCCAAGTGAAGAGGTTTTTTTTGCTTCCTCTCTAGTGGCTCCAGGCATGGAAGAATTTTACAAAGAAACAAATTTTAAATTGACCAATGTGGTGAGAACGTGAGGAGGCTTGCTCCCAGATAAACACATTGGCATTTTCACCTGGAATGTTCTTGTTTTCTGAAGAATGGCTTTCTTGTTTTTCAGTAGCTTTATAATATTTTACAATAATACATAAAACATTTAAAAAAGTAGGTAATTTTTACAGTTAAAATGAGACTTTAAAATTTCTTTGGACTTCTTATGGATTTTTCTTGCACATTTTATACATTTTGCATTTAATACACTCATGAAGGCTGTTCTGGCTTATCTATGAGTAACTAGACTCTACCTTGGCTCAGACATTCCTAAATCCATCTATTTTAAGAATTTTAAAGTACCTCTTATCATTTCAGAATTTAGATTCAAAGTCTGAGAAAGGAAGAGAGATACTTGTTGCTGGCCTGCGTCCCATTCTGAACAATGTGAAGTGGGTATGGAAGCTTAGAGAATGAATTTAGGATGTATATAAATTTTATTTTAAAACAACTTACATTTACTTACATCCTCTTTTCCATGAACAAGCAAATGGTAGTTTTGCAGCAGTCTCCCAACTAACAACACATCTATAGTGAAAGGAATACATTCTTAGTCCTTACTGGGTCTCTTTGAATAAAAATAAAACCATATCTTACTTATTTGTAGGAAGATTAAGATACTTCTTTAAAGAAAAAAAACCCTCTTGAATAGAAAGAAATCTAGTTTTTACAAAATCACCATTTCTATTGCCTTTTCTTGGAAACTTAGGTGCTCCAGTTGGAAAGGTGTGGAATAACACACAGCTCTCTTCCCAGGGTACAGGGCAGCTGGCTTGGGCAAACTGAGGCTTTCAATTTCCTTCATCTCTGTGAAAAATTTAACAGGAATTCTTTTGATCACTGATTTTTCTTGGTGTTTTGAAACCTTATGGTTACAAAACTGTTACATTTTACAAAAATGACTCCATGATGAGACTATAAAGACAGGTAGACATTACTTTTTAGATTACCTTGCTCCATTGCCAAAGAGCTTGTCTCCTCCAAATACTAAGATGAAGCAAAAAACACTTCCGGCTCACATTTCATCCCAATGTCGTCCAGAGAACTTATCTGAAAGTCAGTCCAACCTACCAGGGAATGGTGAGGAAGGTTTCATTGTCAAGTTTCCCTTGGTGAGTCTTGCAGCTAAATGCTGCTCACAGTCTGTAGACAGTATTTCCTGGCAAAGCTGCCCATGTTAACAGCCTAATAATTTCTTTCATTTCTTTCTTTTCTGTTTCATTCTGATTCTTTCTCCAAGGGCTCTCGCTTTCAATAAAGATTTTCTCTAGTGGGATGTGAGAAAGTATCCTTTTGTTTGAGCTGTTGTTTGTATTTTTCTTTGCCATCACCATGGGGCCATTGCAAACTATCATTTTTTAAAGGTCATTTGTTTTGTCCTATATGCATTTGAGCCCAACAATAGGTTTATAACACATGAAAATTACATCCTGTCTCATCATCAACAATTATTGAGTAAAAGGAGAAGTACACAAGTAAACTCCTTCCAAGAAACTAACACTGAAGATATTAGTTAAAATGTTAAAGTATATTAGCCAATTACATAAAATCCTTTTATATTGCCTTGCTTCATTTCAAACATGGCATGGGCTATTTTGTCTGTGAACTCAAGTGGAACAAAAAGCTACAGAATGCAATTTGTGTCAGGAGCTGGACTACAGAAGGACAACTAATTCTAATTAGTACAAATTCTCCATAGGCCAGAGGGAGGCCAAGTGCAGGAACCAACTGCCTAATGCTGTGTCTATCTTGCAACAGGTGGGCCAAGGCCTTCTAAAGGTTGTCATGGCAATAGCTAATGGTAGACCTTTAGCCAGACACCAGTAATTAATTGCAGGCATGTCCAGCCTTTGAATGTGATATCTTTTAATACATTTCTGAAATAAAAGAAGACTGGCTCTTCTAATTGGTTAAAATTAAAACAGCAGAAGGCTTTGCCAAGAACTACTGCAGCATAATGCAAGTCTGATTTCAGCCTCTTAAACTTGGATTCTTTGCATATTGCTACGTGAAGGAGTAAAGGGAAAGGTATTTACTTCTGATAACACTAATATTCTGCCCAATGTGGACTCAAGAGCAAAATATTTATGCACTGCACTTAGGCTGCATTTGAGGTCTTCAAGGAACATACTTTTGAAAGTCTGACAAATGATCAGGAATGTTTACGCGATTTCCCAGGCCTGAGTGTCTACTGCCTCTGGGGAAGCTATCATTCAGTTAGCAGTCGTTTCCTGGGACAGCCGTGCTGGAGGGGTGGCCTCAGTGCTATTGGGCTGGCGATGTGGTCAAGAACTGGATGGTACTGGAGATACTCATAGAATGGGGGTATTGAAAGAAGATAGCTGTGTAAACACCTGAGAATGGAGTAGAAAGCAGGGATCACCTTTTCCCTTTACATGTGACATTGTATTACTGCATGTTCTGGAGTTATAAAATAAAGAGAGCCACTGTGCTAGGAACAATGGCTAACGTGCCAGGAGTTGGTGCACATCAGTGTGCTGAGTGTGGTGCTAAGCACTTCTGTGTATTAACTATTTGATTCTCTTAAAAACATTAGGAAGGAGATGTGATTCTTATTTCAGTTTTAAGGGTTAAGAAAGTCCGTCTTACAGAAGCTGACTTACCTCTGTCTTCCATATACAAAGGGACAGAATCAGAGCCTGAAACAGGCCATATCCCAAGTCATGAGCTGCTGACAAAAGCAAAGCCATGAAAACATGAGGTAAGTCATGTTTACTTTGTGTACAAAACAATCAAGACTTCTTTTATTTTATTATTTTAGGGACTTTTTTTTAGTTATCTTTTTTGGTACTGGGAGGGAAACCCAGGAGTCCAAACCCTGATTTAGAACTTTTAGCTCTGAGCCCTGAACCTGAGTCCCCCTGAAGTGTGACCCTATTTATTGAAATGATTCTTTCAAATGACTGCTTAGTAAGTGGTCGTATTTTTGTGTCTGGTCCATTCTTCCTTCTTTGTTTTTTGCTGGATAGATGGGCAATGCAATTATTCTTTTCTCTTGTAATAATGGCACAGAAGTGAATAAACAAGGAAGATATCATCCCCTTCCTCACCGAATGAGCCCAAAACACATTTAAAATTTTCCAGCCACTTTTCCTTTTCACTTGATGTTTTAAAACAGTGTTATAGTGTAACAGAGTCAGATTCAATCCATCTTAAGAAATGGATGTTTTTAAAATGTGAGTTTCTAAGCAAAACAATACAGAATTATATATTTATGTGGATTAAGTTGTTTTTGTCTAGAGTGCAGCTTTCTACTAGTGAGCAATTTCTTTTGGGCTTCATTGGGTGAAAGAAATACACATGCAAGTAAGTTTTGTTCCTATCTCAGTTCTTTAGGTGAGCACAAGATTTGGAAATATTTACTTTTGCTATTCTCCAAGCACGAGTGAATAAAAAAAGAAGAAGAGGAAAAGCAATAAGGCGTCTGTCTTCAATAATTCAATTCTCTGGAAAAAAATGTCTTTGCCTGTCTTAAGTGATGTGCTAAGTGGACCTCTGTCCTACATAATGAAGTGTCCCTACTGGGGTCTGTATATGCCATACTTGCTAACTTTATATGTACATGTGTTCAAAGTGCCTACTATGTACTGTTACTGTGAGAATCAAGTAAGTATAATGCAGAAAATATGCATTTTTTAATTCATTGTAGCAGATGTAAATTTCTAAGCTACAAACCTCAGAAAGAGAAAAACTACAGTGTCACTGCTCTAATACTGTTCCTCTACCAGGCAGTATTGCTCGGTAAATAAGGCAGCCATTGGATCCTCCCTGGGTTTACTTTTACCAAACAATTGGACTGAAAATACACCCGAGAGTGGCGGCCTCTGCCATCCTGTTACTAGAATCATTTTATTAATAAAATGCTTCTAACCTGACCTCACAAGATTTTTTGACTTTTATTGCTTGGGTGGCACTAGAGGCTAAAACAGGGCTCCTCTTAATAACACATTTGCATAAGTTGATCTGAAAGATCCCCATGTGATTACATGACTCCAGGGTTGGCCTGTCATAGTAGAAAAGCCTGAGGTACTCATCCCAAAGAGATCAAAACCCACAAATTAACTAGTCTTCATAAAATGAGAACATCTCTAAGAGCAGTAAAACAAATGATTATCATTTCTTTTTGGCGTTGGACTATGCCAAGATAGAGAAAAACAGAGCTCTCAAACGTTGACAATCTGGTATATTGAAGTATGACCATTATTTTTTATTTTCCACATTTTTGGTCCAAAGACAGTTCTGAGTAATTGATTCCCATAATGAGCTATGGTTCGTTAGTCAATTTAATTTATAATTGAATTGGATGGATGTAACTCTGAGTAAAATTGTCTCTGAAGAATCTGTTTTGTTCGTCTGTTCAACTTCTGACAGGGATGGAAGAAAAATCTAAATTATTCCCTCTTGCAAGGGGGAAAATTCAGAGTCTCAGTCTCCCTGGTGAAATTAAGAGGAAAAATATTTTTAATAGTTGCCATGCAAAAATATTATGGCTTTACTAAAATTTATACAAGCATGTCAATTAACACATTCATGGCAAGGACGGTGGATTCTGGCATCAGAGTAAACGCCTGAGGCAAAGGCCTTTTCTGTGTACCAGGAAGGATTTCTCATTATTAGAGTGGATACCAAGCTCCTCTGCTTTTATTTTTATCAGTTATCGACAAAGATTGTCTTATTGCTAAGTAAATATGCCCAGAAAACAATAGCTCTAATTTTCCAGGTGTTTTGCAATCATCACAACTTGTATTTTCTATACATTTTTAATAATAGTATCATTTGTGGAACAATTATTAAAATAACCATCTTGCATTTCTATTTTTTTTTAAAGTTTTGAACGACTGTCAGGAAATTTTTAACTTTCATTGTTAACAACAGACTTGTCGTTTTGCTCAAAGATTTTTCTCTTATTCTCAAAGCCCTTCACATTTAAAACTTTTACAACCATCTTAGCACACACTCAAAACAAAGCCATAATTATGTAAAAAGAAATGTTTTACAGTTAATGCCATCTAAGACACTTACCAAGTGCCAAAATGCATAGGATTTTGGTAAAAGGCAATCTGTTCTTTGAGGATAATGCATGCAAACTATGCTTGTGCAAAACCTGAGGCAGGAATAGTATACCGTCTTAGATCACACCTATGGAGCCGACTTTGATACTATGCCCAGAAGTGGGTTACAGGCTGTGATTTGAATGAAGTTTAATCATTTTTAGAAGCAAAGGGCCTTTAGGGTACTCTCTTTCCCTAAGACTTATTATATCTAAGAAAGGCAGAGGCACAGGCTTTATTCTTCCTTGTTAACAATGGTAATACAGTAATGATCTCTAATGATGGACTGTTGTATGAAATAGACTGACTGGGAAGAAAAGCTGGATGAAAACAGCTGTCATTTTAGATCGTCAACCCCTGCTCTTATGTGGACAAAGAGATCATGAATTCACAGCCCAGGATCTGATGGACAAGGCATTATATCACTGTTATGTCCACTGCCATTTCTATGGGCTTTAATCTAATCCCTTGCAAATGTTAAAAATATATATTTCAGTTAGTTGTAATGGCCTGAATAAATGAGCTTGAATTAAGGCAGGTCAGTATATAAAGTTCAAATGTTGTAGTTCTCAAGAGACAAATCTTCTTCAGTTTCTTTCTGCATACAGACACCTGGCTATTCTCTTTCTCTGGACCTTTGCAGGGTTTTAACCAGTATTTTTTTTTACCTCCTGATGCAGACAGAAAAAAAGATATTTCTTTTGGAAAAATATTCCCCAAATGAGGCACGCTTGATTTTAGCTCTGCGATTCTACACAAAGCTGAAATTAGCCTTCCTCTGTGAACCAAAATGCCGCAGATCAGTTGGTAATTGCTACACTCTTCCTGAAGAATTTTTAGCAGGACTCACCTTTTATTTAAGCCTGCTATGTAAAATGGATTGAAAGTTGAGTCTGGCAAGATATTCAGACCCGTGTAAGTTGTTTACACACATGCGCAGTTCAAGGAAGACCGACTCCGGGGACCCCATCATCAGCATCACAGTGAGTTATATTCTGTGGAAGCAAAGTCAGCTGCGATCAGTCACTTAGTAACCAGACTCAGTTACATTTTTAGTTTAGTCCTTCAACTCTTTTGAGTGTAATTTTAAAAGTATTGTTTTTATCTAAAGTAGTAGATCAATACTTGTGATCAATAAACATTCATTTCCAACAAGGACAATAGTGAGTGAATTCACTGAAATACTTTCCTGACACCAAATGTGGGGTTGAAGAGGAGATCATTAATATGCCAAATTTTAGGATGGGGGGTCTTAAAAATCTCTCAGAGTATGCTCCTGTACTTCCAGATAACTGGGTTTCAAGATTAGTTGGGTTTCCAGTAAAATTTCATCAAAAGCTTGTGTATCAATAGATCTTGCAGTTTCAAGCCAGTAAAATTTAACAGCGCTATGGATTGACAGTATCAACCTATCTAAAATTTTGAATATGTTTTGGTACTAAAAACAATCAGTTTGAGATGTGTAAAAACCTTACCATGCCAATAACAAGCAGTGGGGTGGGAGAGCCAGGGCTCTGTGCATGGGTCCACACTGTCCTCTGGAGGAGAGATCAATGAGGAGGACGGCTTACTGGTCCTATTGTCAGAGAAAGAGACAATTTAGACACTAGTGACACAAGCCAACCTTTCACAACTATTCACTAGTTTGTACACTGACTATTAAAATCAGTTCCTACAGGACAGCACAATGGCTTATATTTCTTTATATTTAGGAATTGCTGGTCTGTACTTGGAGTGACAAAAATAGTAAGGGACGATCTAATGGAAATATTGCTGCATTGGCGTATAGCTCTGGCTAAAAATCTCTCTTGCTGTTGAGTTAGGGGCATCAGCAGAGGGCTGGCCTGGGTGAGAAATACAGAAAGACTGGGCTGCACTAGAAGCAGGTCATTGAAAGGAATAGTAAATGTCCATCTTTGAGAGCACTGGGGAGACTAGGGAGAAAGCCAGATGGGGAGGAAGGAAGGTATCCACTGCTTCTTCACTGCTGTTCTGTAAGCTCTTCAGATTGAGTGATGCTGGATTTAAAAACTTCTTTCAATATGCAATTGCTTGTATTCCTTTACAGTCGATACACACACACACACACACACACACACATGGTGCTACTGTCAGTTGATATTTAATCATAGCTGACAATGCATGTCGTTGTCCTTTAAAATTATTTTGGCTATTTTTGGTTGGCTTATTGTCATATGAAATGATATCATCCTTATTTCAGTTAGTAATGTGGCTATGGGAGAGCTCAAACTAGGAAAAGGCGATATGTCAACTTGCACTCACACTACTGGGGTCCTTTCTGATCTGTGTAGCTTTTTGCAGTCTATAAATTTCAATCTGTAGTTCTGCAGCCATTTTTAACAGATAAGGTGTCAACCTGGTGAAGCATGGCTAGCTGAAGTCATGTACAGAGCTCACAAGTTCCTCTTATGTATGTGAGTGACCTATAGAAACTGCATGTTATGCATCTTGACACGCCCTAACCTCAAGAACTAAAGCTTAGGGCCATTTCAGAGGTGTCTGTCATGTCCATCAGGGTGGGCAAAAGTGTCAATCCATACAGAAATACTCACAAGGTTTCTCTTTTACATGATTTTTACTGTAAATGATTATAGTACTTTCTTCTTAACAAAGACCCTCCTGCACATGTGTTAGACCACAGGGAAAACATTCAACTGTTCCCTGGGAAAATTTTACCTGCCGTGTTCACCACCGAGACTGAACTTGGCAGGTGGGATTCTATTACCAACAAAGAACATCACTTTGCTTCTTTGTTCTTTAAGCAACACATCAGGACACGAATTTATTTATCAGGTGACTAATTATGTAAATGTTTGCTGAGAACAGTCTGTAAGTTTATCATCCAATGTCTCTGTCTATATGAAATCTATTGTCTGAATATGAGTAAGGAGATAAGAGATTATAATTTGTGATAATAAAGGCCCTGACGGCAGCAAGCACAGGTGCTCTGAGGATGGAGGAGAGACAGCTCACCAGAAGGCCAGGGAGAGCTCTTCAGATGGAGAGAGACAGGAGTCGAGATCTTCAAAATAAATAGGTTCAATCCCGAGACAAGGACAGCAGGGGCCCAGAAGAACTGAAGGGTACCCTTGATGGCTGAGCATCTGGAAATTAACCCAGTGGGAAATGAAACTGAGAAAGTTAAGAGAAACATTAGATGAAGCAAGGTTTCATGTGGTCTGTTAAGACTTGGACTTACCCTGAAGGTGATGGAAAGTCATCGGAACCATTTTAATATGGTGCAGGTAGGATTGAGTAAAGTCCACTACAGAGAGACGATGAGCAATCAGTATGCTGATCAACATTATTATCAATGCTAATATCATTATCAACTTTGACTTAGTATCACTGTTGTTGCTGGGCTGGATTTGTAGGATGATCCCCCTAGTTGCAATTTAGAGGATAGATTGAAGGGGACATCTTTATCTGAACCCTTTGTTTAACAATTTTTTCTCTTTCGTTCTTGAGTTTGGCCCAGCTTATTTAGTTTTATGCTTATTCTCTTAAAGATTAATTTATATATTTTGAGATCTGCCTTTTTACTTATTTATTATTAAAATGAACAGAGGGAGAAGAGGTCAGAGAGGACTTTGGGACAGGAGCCAAAGAAGTGTTACTAACTTCATTGTAGCTTAAGTTGCAGAGCTCCATACATTTTATACGGAAAGCATTTTAACCTGGGCCAATTTGGTACGTAGTTAATAAATACCTGTTAACTGACATAGTTTATCTTGAGGAAACTTCTCACTATTGGATGACTTAATTTTCTAGAACAAATAATTTATTTTTATTTTACATGAAAATATCTGGTTTTTTTTCTCTTCTGAGACATGTGTGTGTGAACATATGTATGTGTATGTGTTAAGTTCATATGACTGTGCGATCAATTTTTTTGACATACCTTCCTAGAGCCATGAAAAACAATTACTTTCTCTTTTAAAAGCTGCACTGAGTATTATTACACTAACTTCAGTTACAGCCACTAAAGAGAAATTCTTCATGGAGCACTAAGACACAGACATTTCTCTAGAATATGTAAAAGGAGCCCCAGACTTTTCTGTTGTGTCTGTCTCAGCTCAAAAACTGTCCAGATGAATACAGATACAGAGTTTCCCAATCCTAGTGAGGAAGGTGGGCTACAGAAAATTATCTCAGACATAGTCAGGGGAATAGACCAAAAGTACCATTTTTAAAAGTAATAAACAGACAGACTGTTGGGAGAATAAAGGAGTATATGCAGTCCAAACCTAGCTGTGTTGTAGGCATTTCATCATATGAGGGAACAGGCAGCTTATTCTCATTTTTTGATACACTATTACCTGCTGTGCCGAAATTAAACATTGCATGAAACAGGTATTTAGAATGCCCATCGGAAAAAAGATTAAAAACAGTAAATCTCAGGCCCATGAGCCCTAGACAAATCTGGCAAGCAGCCTATCCTCCAACAGACTTCCTGCTTTTGAAGACAGCCAACTTCAGTTCGAAAAGTCAAGGACCAAGCATAAATATTGCAAGGGAATTTTTTATTTTTCTTTAGGGTGTGAAGGCTAGTGACACCTCACTCTTTTTCTTCTTGAAGATTGTTTTCCTGGAGGAAATCACCGGATTCCCAGGAACAAGAAAGTGTACAATATAGTAAAAGATGTAAAGTGTACATGAGAAAAGAACTCCTCAGGTGATGTAAGGGTGGCCCAGGTGGGTATATCTGAAGAGACTGTCTATCTATGGGGCAGGTCATCTGCTCCCATCCAAGGTTGAAGTGGTGGACTCTATCACCTTCACAGACTTATTGCAACAAAAGATGATTCTCCTCTAAATAAATAGGAAAAAAAAAAAAAAGAATTGGTTTGTAATTCTGTTTAACAAGTCTGAGAATGCACGAGAGAGACAAACATAATTTAAAGTTGGCATTAGAAAGCTAAAGTATATAATTTGGAAGAGATGAATTTTTTGTGTGCACATTGTCAAGTTATAGCTTATCTTTGACTTTTATGTGTGCTTTCCCTTTTGGGTGTATTTTCGTCCAATACTGTTCCAGATTTATATATATAATATAACCTGGAGAGTGATGTACAATATGCAATACTAGTGTTGTTCATACTATCCATTTATAATAACAAAAAGTTAAAGAGGCGAAATGTAATGATAATAGTAAACAACAAATTCAATGCTTTTCTAGCTTTTCATTTCTAATTTTTCATTCTCTAGCATTTCCTGTAGTGAATATCAAGTAGCTGTTGTAGAATCTGTTTCTTTTTAACTTCTTTTCCATTTTTGCCTCTTTTCTTATTGTCGTCCTGTAGGTTTCTAACTCCTTGACATTTCCTTTTGCTTTCACATTTAAGTGAAGCTTTAAAAATAGTATTTTGTATTTTGAAATCCTGAAGTGTTCATAGTTTCTTTGCCATTTCCTTTAGGGCTTTCTCTACATTTGTGATGTTTTCAAAGTTCCACTTTCTGGCCCTACCCTTCCTCCTGCTTCTCCTGTTCTTCCCTTTTAACCTGATTCTACTACTTTAGCTGTTAATTTTCTCCATCTTCTCCCTCCATTATTCCTTCTCTTTTCTGCTTTCTTTATCACTTTCCTCTCTTCTGCCCTGTATCCTTCTTTCTGCCAATTTATCTCTACCTTTTCTCGTCCATTTCTTTTTCATAAAATGTGTCCCATTTTAGATATTAACTTGGAAATGCTAACGTGTAACTTGTGTGTTTTTTTTTTTTTTTCCTTTGGAGTACTGAGAACAAATAGAAAGACCAAGTGTAGTAATTCATGAAAATAATCTTCTGTCAGCAACAGTGTATTATGTGGTATTAAAGCAAAACTCTTAGAATTGAGTTGATCAGCATCTTCTAGAAGAGGATGAGTAACTGGGACACATTTCTTCCAGGAAATCTTAGCTTGTAAACAAGTCATTTTATTTCAGTTCATAAATATCTAACAATGTGGTAAGAATCCACTAACTACATCGAGTCCATCCAATTCACTTTCATTCACAGAATATTGGGCAATATGATTTGCAGCCTAGGCTGCCAGTGGCCTCCTGGCCTTCAGATAGTAAGGGCACGTTACAGGAAGTGGTTGTATGTTTGAGCTGTGACTGTGAAGTTAGCTCAGATCCAAACAGAACACTTGATTTCAACCCTGGAATGCAAAATAAGGTGCCATACAAAACACTAGCAGAGAAAGTGAGAAACTTTCTTTATTCGGGAGACAGAAATAAGAACATTCAAGAAGGTATTAAGGTCACTGGTTAAATTTTAGAACAAAAATTAAACAATAATAAAGATAGAGATTGCTAAATCATTGGCACATTACCCTTTTCTCTTGTCATTTTATTTTAATATGGATTGGTTGATAGAATGTAATGACCCTTTTCAAACTTGTTTGGGGGAGAAAGGATTAGGAAGTATGTCATTTCGTACCTAACATGTTGTTAGCGTGCATATGCATAATGCTAACTTTAATTAGTAGGTTCACTATGGCTTCCGACACCTTTGGTTTCTGAACCCTTGGCAGAGAATGAGTCTCTTGGTCTCTGCTTCCTTCCAGCTCAGTTCTCCTGAGTTGCCTCTTGCTGTACAAACTCACTCCCTGCTTGGCTGTGACTCTACTTGGCTCTCTATGACTTACTAACTTCAGAATCCAGAATCAGAAGTAGCACTCCTCACCTAAGATACTCCATTCTTTTGGCACAGAGAAAAGGATGAGCAAGAGGAGTATGAAGAAAACACTTCTCAAGGACCTTCAAGCTTTTACTCAGAATAAATAAACCTGACCTGTGCTCTGATTTTATTGGCCAAGGTTAGTCACATGACCAGATCTAACATTCGGTAGAGATTCATGCGCTCAAAGCAAGGAACTGTTTGTGGTCACATGGCCTCAGATTGGGTGTAGAATATTTTTACACAAAAAGAGAGAAAATTACTGGAAGCAGTGTGATATTCATGCATAATAAATGCCACTCAATCAAATTAAAATCAGAAGCCATTGAAAGACTAGTATATTTTATTGAGAATGGGTAGACAGTGAGAGATTTAAGAACTATTTTTTTCTTTGTTTACCTTCCTAGCAAGATAGAGAAACTGAATAAGATCTGGTTGAGTACTTAAGTAGAATTCAGTGGATATCTATGTTATCCTGAAATGGCTAAAGAACAAAGATATAGCAGAGAAAGAAATTGTAGAGGTTTTTTTTTTTTCTTTTAAGAAGCAGAGGAAGCTTTGTGGTAGAGTTCTTCAAATGAGAAATTACTCTACTCCAAATCCCAAGACATCTCCCGGAATCCTCTTCACTGCTATAACCCTGGAGGGAAGAAAGTACAGTTCCTTAGACTGTCTATCCCAGGAGCACACACCTGCTTTTTTATAGAAAACTGTGGCAGTTAATCAAAATCTATTGTGAGAGATACACGTGGTTGAAAAAGATTAGAGACCTAACATTTAAACTTTGTTTGACTTCTCTGACAGTGGCACCTGATAGCCCAGAGTCTTGTCTCTCTGCCTCGCACTGTTTGCCTCTGTGTCTTAGCCTACTCTTTCTCCTCTTGCAGACCCAGGAGCACTGGCTCCTTCACACACAGTGAATGCTCAGAACTGGTTCAGAGAATCAATACATGTTGATCAGTGGCTGAGACAGGTGCTGAGAATTCTTTACAATTAGCAGCTCAGATTTGATAAGAGGAAGTGACCAACTTCATCTACATTCCTATAGGTTGTAGACTGTGTTTTCACAGTGTATGTATGATATTACTGCACGTATGATTTTACTGCATGTGTGATACTGCATCACATAAATCCCAGAGGGCATGTACAAGGAAGGTATAGATTTTTTTTTTCTAAGTGAAAAACGTGAATCTAAGTGGAAAATTTCAAACATTGATCTGAGATGAGCAAAGGAAGGCTGTACTTTCCTCAGTTAAATTTGTGTACTTCTAGCCTGTTGTCGATGGTCATATCTCTTTCCCTTCAAAATTATTTTCTGATTTATTTTTCTTTAAGAAAGTAAAAATTTAGGAAAGCATTGCTAGTCTGGCAAAAAGTCTGAAAGTGCACAGAGCTGAAGTGGTGTTCATCATGTGCCTATGAGGTGAGAGAAGAAACATCACAAGGCAAATAACATCCCTCCCTGAATCTGGCTGAGCACAGCCAGAGCCCACTGGGTGGTTTTCACCTATACGAACACCTTGCACACATTAAATGCTCAATAAATATTTGTTGAATTGAACAGGAACATTAGAGCCAGCTAGTAGTGCTAGAACAGAAAGGTTAAGTCACACCCAGCCCAGAAATCCAGACAGCTCACCAGCTGAATATGTCTGAACAAGTCATTAAAAGCCAAGGGAAATGCAGGAGAGCATTTCTTCCCTACCCCGTTACTCTGTGGGAAATATAAATGAAATAGGTCATTTACATAACGGCATAATGTGCCTAGATATAACAGATTATTTGCATAACTGCATAATGCCACTAATCAGAGAAAAAGCCTTAAATATTTCTGGGATATGAACATACAGAATTATATAAGGCATGCATATCAACCAATAATCAGTGCCTTCTCTTTTTTGTAACTTGTATTCTAATAAGGAGAAACAGTACCATAAGCTGAAGCCAGGCATCCTTTTGAGACCCAAGATGGCTGGATCTGGGTAGAGTTTCTCCAAACCAATGATTATTGCTGTTATTGCTGCTTTACGAACTGCTACTCAGAACCAGTACTCATTAAAATACAAAAGCAAGGCCTTTTGCAACTAGTTCTAAGGTGAGTAATGAGGGAAGAAAGATGAGACTGTTCTCTTAGATATCAGTGCTTTGCCCTTCCTGTTAATAATGATATCACTTGGAAGCACTGGCAGGATAAGGAAAGAAAGAGAAAGGGGACACAGTTTAGTGAGCTTTCATCTTTTTCTTTTTCCTTAATCAGAGTGGCTACGCTCTGTTATATATTTTCCTTAGTGCAAAAATTCTTTAGCATGTACAACTCTACTGAGTTCATTATATTTTTTAATGTATTTCAGATCTTGATTTCCCAGTACAAACTAGAGTAACAAATATATAATTATTCTCATAAATAACTCAGCACCTTATATTTCAAGCAAGTTTTCCCACAAGGCACAAGTGCCCTATATTAAATTCCTTTAAGTGTAAGTTGATTAAGGTAAAAATTAGTTGTTATTTCCTTATGGACATTTTAGTTTTAGCAGCAATTCAAAGCCAGGTCTATCACAAGTAGATTTGTTGCCGCCCACAGGTATAATCATCAGGAAAATTAATAATCATGTTCAGTATGACCATAAATCATTGTGGTTTAGGCAATTAATTTCTGTAGAAAAATGAAAGATCTATATGTATTATTACAGTGCAAACTACATGTTGTGAAAACCCAGATCCAACAGTCGAATTGCAAATGCAGTGTTTCTCATTTCAGAGCGTGATAATACGAGGTCGTCAGAGCCAGGGAAGCTGACGATTGTGAATAAATAATGCGGTAATTTTGAGCAGTTTATGAATATAGCTTTTGGTGCAGTACAGTCTTCAGGATCTCTAGACCAGATGCAGTGGCGATACTTGCTAATTTCCAGTAAAGATAGACAAAGAAGCAGAAAATACTGAGCACAGGGCTGTTTGAATGTGTCCTCCCTCATGGCTGGGCAAATATCTCAACAGCTGTAGTAGGAGACATGTTGGTTGCAAAAGGAGACTCTTTTTTTTAACTCTGGTCAGTCTATTCAGATGCAAAGTCAGGTCAGGTCCCTAAAAAGAAATAATAATATCTGCTCATTTGTGAACACTAATAATGAAACAGACAATCTCCAGGTACTTATTTTCTCATTCAGTTCCCACAACATAAAGTCTGTATGATTATCTATATTAATAGATGAAGCAATAAAATCAGAATGATTAAACAATTGCTTAAAGGTGAAGAGTGAGGGACAGTACTATAGAGTGGTAATTCCAGTGCTAGCTGTGCATCACAGTGTACGGTTTTCTTCTCCAATCTTTCTCTGGTTGTTCCTTCCCCTTCCCCTTTCTCTTTCTCTACTTTGCCTTCATATTCCTTACATTCTTTCTCTGATGTTTTTAAACTGAATTTTTTGTTCTGTGTTTGTGGATCAGGTCTCCTGTTGTGTCCCTGACCATTTCATGGGCAATCAACAGAGAGCGAAACAGGAGAGAAAGACAGGAAAGAAGAAGAAGAAGAAGGAAGAAAAAGAAAGGGCAGATTTTGTGAAATGACTCTTCGCAGTGAAAAAGTGTTGACACTTCACAGGATTTACCATTGGTTCCTTTAAGTGGCAAACTCACTTTAAACACTGAGAACTATTTGCTTTGTGCAACTTTCCAGGAAATCCCTCATGGTATGAGGTGAGCCACCTCTGCTATTAGTTCAGCAGAGCTTCACCATAAAGAAGACAATTTATGGTTAATAATGCGCTTACCTTCCTAACTCATTTACTCTGAAGAGCTGCATGAGGTAGGAAGAAAAGGGTCTTATTTTGGCATTTCTCCTGAAGAAGGAACTTAGCTCCGAGAGATGAAGTGACCTGATGAAGCTGTGAGAGAGAAGAGGTAGGGTGAGACTGCAAACCCAGTTCTGACCCCGGAGCCATATATCTTTCCATTATGAGCACAAATGCCTTCTTGGGGCTTATTTTTCTTTTTTGGTTACAAATTAACCCAGGTTTTGTGCTATTTGAGATGGTGCTGTTTGAGATAATAATTCTAGCTACTCAAGAGCTGAGGCAGGAGGATCACACATTCTAAGCCTGCCTCAGAAATTTGCTGAGACTCTGCCTCAAAACAAAGTCGAGAGGCTGGTGATGGAGCTCAGTGGCAGAGTGTTTGCCTTGCGTGTACACAGGCCTGGATTATACCCCCAGTACCACACGTATAAAGCAAAACAAAAACCATAAAAATCCAGCTTCCATTCCCATATTTCTGTCGGATTTGCTCTGGTTAATGAGATGAGAATTCTTCTAATTATTCAGTCCAATGGACACTGTCCCATCTTTACCTTATTTGATAGACTATGTTCTTTGTTTGAAAATAGTCTTTTGCTTCTGGAGACTTCTTTCTCCCATACCTTGAATTCACACATTTAAATATTAATTTGGCTTTGGCCCATTTTTATTTATGTACACTTATAACATATTTTTTTTCTTCTGTAAAAATCAACTACTGCTTGTTTGCTGCTGATGAAATCACAGATATGTACATTCATTCCTGTGGTCCACTCTTCTTTCTTTAGTACCATCTCTCTAGCTTCACTTGTTATATGTCCATTGGAAGGCAGTACAGGACATTCAAATCCAATTATACACGAGCTGAAATTCTCATTTTCTCCACCAAACTTTTCCTCTTGCCTTCCTCCTTAGATAACATACCACCACACAACCACACTCAGCTGGAAGAAGTCCAACATCAGCAGCAGTGCTTCACCAATTTTAATTGGATCTACCTTTTAAGTATACCTCACAATAATCATTTCACCAGTTACCCTGGTGATGGGCTCACCAACACCAGAAAAAAGGCCACTGAGTATTCTCAAGTCTCCAAGCATTAGCTACAGTTTGATTTTTCTACACCCAGGCAAGAAAGCATATCTATCTAATGTCCTCCCTTCTCTTGGACAAATGCTTTTCTTTAAGAATTGAATAGAACATCTCTACTACTGTCTATGATATCCAATTCCTGTCTGCTTAACTGTCTATCTTTATTTAAATGCCACTGTATTTCAAAGTGACTCCTTATGCAGTTAACACCTGCTTCATTTGGACTCGTACAGCACTTGGAATTGCCTTTATTTATACTGTCATCCTTGTATTGTATTATTTATATTTCTTTTACAAGATTGTCCTTGAGGACAAAGACTATGGTTTCATTTACTACGAGATACTGATATATATCAGAGACCCAAAACACGATACTCAGTGAAGACCTAATTAGGAAGTAAATGAGCAACAGAAAGGAGTCTACAGTGCTTGTCCACGCAGTTTGACTACGACTCACTGAATTCAGAATCCAGGGTGTGAGATAGAATTAATCTGAAGTAATTGTAAAAACTTTGTAAAAGCGATTATTCTAGTTTTTAGGCACAGGTATATGGCTAATTAAATCAATCTTTAATGTTTACTCATTAGCTGGAAATCAAAACAGCACAATAAGGCTAATACCCCTAAAGAAGAACATTAACAAATGGAACGTGGATTTAACACAGTACTGAAGCATACCTGCTCTCATGTATTAGCAACAATCTGTCAACCATAAATCACTGTACACATATTCATGACTTCTCATCACCGTACTTAGTCATCATCACCTGGTAGAAGACACAGTTAACTCAATTTAGATGAAAATATCAAATATTTGCAACAGATACAGAGCAATATTAAATAAAACAAATTTTGCTTTCACTTTTCCTGGCATGAAAATGTACACTATTCTTTTCATTTGTGTCTGGCTCCCAACTCAACATAATAGCTATGAGATGCATATCAAAAGTTTGTTCCTTTTAATTTCTGAGTAATACTGTCACATACAAACATTCCACAATTGTTTGTCCATTCTCCTATTTGATGACATTTAAGTTTTTACAGTTTTGGTTATTATAGGAAGCAGCCATAAAGATTCACATACAGGCCTACCTGTGACATCTGCTTTTATTTCTCTTTTGTAAGTCTCTAGGGATGAGATTAATGGATAGGTTTATTTTTACCTTTATAACAACTCCCAAGTATTTCCCCAGTGTTGTACCATCTGATACTTTCACCACTAATGTAGAAAGATTTCACTTATACCACATTCTTTACAACACGTAATATTGCCAGTCTTTTAAATTTTATTTTAAAAAATTTTTCATTATGCCATTGTGGTAGCTGTGAAATGATATCTCATTGTGTTTTAACTTGTATTTACTTGATCACTGGTCATGTTGGCCTCTGTTTCGTGTGCTTTCCGAGTTTCTGGGGTGTCTGCTCATGACACCACATTTCCATTTTAAATGAATGATTTGTCTTTTGATTAAAGTGTAACAATTCTTTATATATACCTGATACAAGTTCTTCTCTGGACCTTCCCCCCACACTGTGTCAGGAGAGGAAAGAATATTGAATCATTTTCTTAGTGCTTTTTGAAAGGTAGATGTTTTTATTTTGAATGAAGTTCAAATTATTAATTGTTCTTTTATAATTAGTGCTTTTTGTGTTCCCTAAGGGTTAGCCAAATTATCTCCTGAGATGAGAATCATGAAAACACACACTTACACTTTCATCTAGTAAATTTATAGTTCTATAGTTTTTAATGATTACATATATGATCCTTCTCAAGTTACTATTTGCATATAGTGTGAGATAATGGTTAATGTTTATTTTATTTTTTCAAGTGGATATTTTATGTTTAAGCACCATTTTTTTTTAAAAAGACTCTCTTTTCTCATTGAATTGTTTTGGCATCTCTGTCATATACCTTTTGATCAATATGTGTGTGGAGTCCATACTTGGGCTGTCTATCCTATTGTATTAACCTACTTTTCAACTCTATATCATTCCTACAGTGTTTTGGTTATTGCAGTTTTAGAGAAATCTTCAAATTAGTAGGTAAGTGAATACTTTATTTTCCTTTTCAAGCCCGTTTTGTTTCTTCAAAGTTCTATTCTCATGTACATTTTAGAATGAGCTTGTCAATTTCTAGAAGTCTTTTTTCTCATCAATAAAAACACACTGGGTTAGGATTTCATTGAATGTCTGGGTCAGTTTAAGGAGGATTGACATTCTTTTATTTTCAATTTTTCCAAAAAGTTATTTGGTATGTGTTAGGTACAAATTGTGATCACATTCATTATTGAAAATTTGTACCTCTACATATTATTATCTTGGTTCTTATTTTTTTCCACATTCCTTTTTTTCCTTCTTTCCACCCTTCTACCCCTCTCTATTTACAAAAACTTTGTTCCATTTTTTCTCCTATCTTTCCTTCCCCTTCCCTGCTTCCCTTACATTTTTGGACCTTTTCTTCCTAATTTACATTATCTATCATACATTTTGGTCCCTATTTAATCTTATTATTACTATTCAATATAATAAAATTGATAATGTTGGTAATATTGGAATTAAAAAGCTATATTATATCTATAGTATATCTCTTCATCCCTTTAGGTCATTTTTCATTTTCTTTAGCAATATTTTGAAATTTACAATATTTTGTGTGCTCTTGTACATCTTTTCTTAAGTTTATTCCTAATTATGTATCACTACTATTTTAAATATAATTCAATTTTTTTCTGGCTTTTTTTTCCTATTATATATATTTAATTTTTATTGCTTCCTTTTTGTTGGGGGAGGGATACAGGGCTTGCTTGGTAGTTCAGGCTTGAACTCAGCAGTCCTCCTACCTCTGCCTCCCATGTGCTGGGGTTACAGGCAGTGGCCACCCCTCCCAGCACTGTAGTCTGTGGTGTTTATTGCTGGTGGGGCATGAGTCATTGTTGTATGTGGTTACTGGGGACCGAACCCAGGACCTTGTACTTGCAAGGCAGGCGCTGGAACCACTGAGCTAAATTCCCATCCTTTGCTTCTTTTTATAAGGGACAGTTCTGGAGGCAAGACTTGCTTGTGAAAATCTGACTTACAAAAATGTTATAATGTTTGACAGGTGGGAAAAAAAAATATTCCGTTTGATGGTGATCTCTTTATGAGGTTGAATTAGCCTCTGAGTTTTTAATGTTACAAATTCCAGACACAGGGAAGGAAGTCCACTTTCTTTTAGGTGAAGTGGGCATTTTTTACTCTCTCTCTTGAGAGCAGCCAGTGTCATCTCTGACACTTACTTTCAGGAGTCTCCTGTCTGAGATTTGTTACTGATAACTCAGGACAAAAAGAAGTCTGCATTTTCATCAGTCACACAGACCTGTCCACCAGGGATGCCATCAGGTCCTGTGGTCCAGCTCTTTAACCAAAGCTGCCACTGTGATTTACATGTTTTTGTGTCAGATTCCATACTGAAGCATCAGATAGTACACTGCATGTGACACTTAAAGCTTCTACTTTGTCTCCATAGGTACAAAGTTGGTAAGAGCCAATATCTGCAGCTATGTTTCAGTATTTTCAAATGAGTCAAGTGCATGTTTGGTAACTAACAGTCCAAAACAAGGAGAAAGTTCTTTAAACAAAACCCGATCTCTTCATGGAAGATTTAACTCTGTGGTCATGGTGTTGCTCCCTTCACCTTGGGCCAATTTTGAATTCGTTTATAGAAGAAAACATATCGTTTACAGGTTGTGTCTGCTTCAAAGACATTTGGATCTTCAAAATCCTTCTGTCTTTTGGGATATGTGTCTGGGTAAGGAAGTGAAACTGACTATTCCAAACAAGTTAGACTGTTTTGTCACATTATTCTTTAGACTGTATGCTCACAAGCACTTATACTGCAAAAGAAAGTTAGGAGCAGTTGGGGCTCTTCTGGGAGATGCTGAACAGAAACACTGAAAATTCAGTCCTTGAAATTCTCATCCTTTTGACAAAGGGCCAACTTTTGTATTTAGGTGAACTCACATTATATCATCAAATAAAGTGTGCAACTAAATACTCAAGCTTTCTACAGTACATTTGTATGATGTGATTCTTGAAGTTATAAAATATACCACCAAGAATTTATTTTGCTTTTCTCCAAGTAGTATTCAGTGCTGTGCTTTTTCTTCACAAGAGTTTATATTGTCACTAAATACACCAGCAAAGACAGCATGGTGAGAGGCTATAGATTCAGCCTGGTGATATTTATTTAGCTCCTTTTGAGGTTACCCTCTAGTGAAGTTTTTGATTCCAAAGAGACAGGAGCCATAAATCTATCAGTAAGCATTTAGGCAAATTAGGTTTAATAACCACAGAGTTGAAATGTTGCCACTGTACTTTCTAAATATCCATTCTAACTTGTCAATAGAGTATTGATTAGTCAGAGGATGGTCTAAGACCCCCTCCACTGAGAGTTTTACATGTGGAAAGTGTCTCTCAGGTCAGAAGTTAGTATACATCATTCCAAAAGACCTTTAGCCTTCTAGGATAATAATGTAACTTTATGGTCTAAGTTAAGAATTCTCCTAGTTATTAAGACTAAAGAATGAATCTTGAGCCAATAGAAAACCTGTCCCAAGAGTGAGAAATGTGGCTGCTATTCATATCCCAGCAGCAGAGCTGCCACAGGGAAGGCAGAAGATAAAAGTAACAAAAAGAAAAATAAAGAAACTTCCAACAGACAATTCACACATGTCACAAAAATCCACCCTCCTGTGTCTGAAGTCACACATATGTCTCTGTATTTCTATATTTAGGATTATCTTTGAAATATCTTTGATTGTAGAGCTGTAGCGATGTTTATTCAAATGGGCATTTGCAAATGATATGTTTTCATTTACAGTATACATCATTTCAAATCACCCAGATAAAATTAGCCCTTGCTTAGTCCACTAATTTATGTGATTGTAGAATTGTCAGATTAAAATCTAATTTGTTGACTGAATTTCCTTGTAAATGTAATTAGAAATACAAGGCATGAAGCAACCGTACAGCAGCTCTAGCTGAGTTAAAGCCATCTACATGTCTTCAGATTTGTACTTCTTTTCATTTGAATCATCCATATCTTCTACTTAAAG
This sequence comes from Petromus typicus, assembly GCA_004026965.1. NCBI lineage: Eukaryota > Metazoa > Chordata > Mammalia > Rodentia > Petromuridae > Petromus > Petromus typicus. The sequence goes on from PVIR01008390.1 coordinate 52,953, forward strand.
ATACACTTCATTTCCATCAATAATAAAATTATTTCATACTGTTCAGAGGTCACTTAAAAAATGTCATGGCCATGCAGCGTTTATATCAAGGTTTTATGAGGAATGTTTCATGTTTAGTACAGACAGAAGAAACCCATGTGAACATTTGCAAATCTGGACATATACATACATCCCACACTACAGAAGGTATCATTCATGGTCATAGTGCCTGTCTCATAGCCCCTGTCTCATAGCTTATCACAAAATGTGTTTATTTCTCCCACATATGTACAGAGTATTCATGTTCAGTGGGATGGCTTTCTTCCCAGTTGGGGTGCAGGGATTCAGGCTTATTCCATTTTATGGGTCTTACTATCCTCAACTTGTGATTGGTAGAGGTACCATGTTTCCTAGAATCAGTCTGATGCAGATGGAAAGAATGTCAGGGGTAACGGGGGAAGTTCCATGGGCCTGGCTGGGCCCTGGCACTTGTCTCTTCTGTCTTCCTTGGAGGGGAGTCACAGGGGTATAAGTAAGTGCACAGGAGGGTAGGGGCAGTCACCTAGCTTTTTGTCTAGAAAAGCAGCAATATCATTTTCACTAAAGGTAGCTATGCCATTTCCATGAAATAATACAACTGAAACTCTTTAGAGAAAAATGCTACTAGAAAAGCTAAGGGTGAACCTTTCTCTTTTTGCTGGTTGCCTTCAAGTTTCAGAGATAAAGATATTTAGCAATATTCTGACTCCCTAAGAAGCAGAGCTCCTTAAAGTAGTGATGTAGTATGTTTGAAAAAGCCCTGGGTCCATAATAATAACTCCGAATTGCCTCTCTTCCTCTCCTATTAACGACTTGAGCTACCTTGGGCAAGTCAGTCTGTGAGTTTCATTCCTTTTCACTGGTAATAACAGAACACTGAATCAGACAGCTGCTGTCCTTTCACTCAGGGAGGCTCTATGACTTGTTGACTTTGTTTCTTTGCCCTATAGATGTGATGCATCTGTAATTAGGAGACAGCTAAATGAATATTTCCATGAAATAATACAACTGAAACTCTTTAGAGAAAAATGCCACTGGGACTCCATAATAGAACTGTTATTTATTATTATTATTATTATTTTTTTGCTTTAAACTTTGTGTCTGATAAGCATTTTTGCCTTTTTTTAAAAAAAATCCTCTTTCCATACCAAAGCTTTTGAAGATTTATGTTCTTTCTGAAGTTTCTCACTAACCATTCTTTTGTGGAACAACAGTTAACAAGAATATTAGTTTTACTGATATTTACTCATTAAATCACTACAGTCTTAGGTTTACAGGATAAATTGGGTCATGAAGCTCACTGACCATCATCCTTGAGGACAATAAGTGAGGAACTGAACTTGGATCTTTTCAATTCCCAGTTATCAAACACTGTTTAACATTAAAATGTTTCCCAAGGGTCTGTGCGGTCTTTCTTCTGAAAACATAATAGAAAACAGATTTTTGCAGCTTTTCCCTTTTTCCTAATTTCTTCTCTCTCCATGAGTATAAATATACATATGTATATGCATACTTAAAATAATCTACATGCTTTCCAATTTCCAGCCTGATATTTTTTTCAGCCCTGATATTTTAAACAGAAAAATAGTTAAGATTTTCTTTTAACTTGATTTCTTTAGATCTTTTTTATCCTGCTCAGCCCAAGATCTGTATTCTCTGTTAATAAATGTAGATGGGAGATCTGAAAATTTTCTCATGGACGGCACAAGATAGGTAGGTATGTTAGCATGCTTCCCCTTGAATGGAGAGTACAGAATCATTACCCCTGGGCTTAAAACATTATCTTTTTTGCTAATGTATAAAAACAAAACAATACAACATAAAGACTTACTGGAATTATTTCCTTTTGTAGGATTAAGGATCATAATAAGAGGCCAAAGCCTTATTCTTCACAATCCTCTAAGAGCAGATATTTCTTTAACTCCTCTTGGGCTCATGGGAGTGTGGGTCTGACCAAATACCTGATTCCAAGTTATCTGCTTCACCTGAGAACTTGAAACACTTTGCTAATACAGATTCATTCCCATCACACTTACTGGAAATGATATTGGCCCCAGTTTGCTGATGGGAAAACTGGGGCAGTGAGAATATAAGTGACAAATTCAGAGTATGTGGTCTGGCAGGGAGAGCCAAGTTCCTGCTCGATGTGAGATACCTCTGAGGCTATGGATGGAGATAAATAATTTTATTTTATTATTTATTTTATTTTATTTTTAAGAGAAATTGCAGAAGAGACAGACATTGAAAAACTCTAATAGGAAACCTTATTGAGCAGTTGAATGATGCATATTGCTAAGATTTCAAAATATCTTCCACCTGAAACAATTCAAGGTGCTAAAAAGCTTGGAAACTATTAATGAACAAAAAAACACAAAATGAGACATATTCATAGGGATTCTAAAAAGTAGAACTGCCTTGGTCTAAATGCTAAATATGGAAAAGATACCATCTTTAGGTTCTTCAAAATATACATCTTCATTATTACTTCTCTGTGGTGAAAATGTATTTGGATGCCTTTGATACTTCTCTGTGCATCTATCTCTCCTCAGTATGTTTTAGGATGATCTTTGTCATTTGATCCTTTCATTTGGACAGGTAGACTTGTGTCTGAGACAAAATCCAAAATATGCTGAACGTGATGAGCTGTTTCAGTTCTGAAGACATCAACTTTGGTAAGCTTTCCAATAATAAGACATTAATAATCTGTGCATGGTATGAAGCAACTTTAATGATTGATTAATAGCTCTTTGATGCAAACAGTGATAACAATGAATGTACATGTTAGCTGTTGTGTAGGCAGATAGGAAGATCGTGATGCAAATAAAAATTACCCTATAATTAATAAATAGGAGCATTCAAAAATTAAACGTGCCTCTAGCCCTAAAGCCAATCATGATATAAAGTTCATAAGTATTTTTAATTCTATCTACTCTCATGAGATAAGTATGCTAAAGAAGTGATTGTTTTTAAAGGATATACTTGTAAAATCTTGCCCAGTAAAATGAAAATTAAGCAGATTTTCATAGATTCTAGGCTGGAAAAACTTTACTCTGCATTTAAAAGTGCAATTCACCCACAGATACATTATACCTTCCTGCTCTTAGTTTTTTCCCCATTTGAACATCTACATTGAAGTTCTGAGTGTGTCACCTGCAAGCTATTTGTAGCCTTTTACTATAAAACGGTGAGAGGAAGAGTTATTATAAGGCTGGATGAGCACACTGTGGTGAGACCCAAACAAACGCTGGGGGCCAGTGAGAATTAAGAATGTTTATGAGAGTCTTCAAGTTCACCAGGGAGCAAAAGTGTTCAGAACACAGTTGTCGGTATAATGTATAGAACTAGAAACCTTTTAGTAATTGTGTCATTGCCAAATTATATTTTCTTTTTCATTTACCCTGTAAAGTTCTGCACAGTCCAGAGGCATTCAATATGTGACAATGATAAAATGGGGATTATACATTGGCAGTGAGTTGTATTTGGTTTTTGTAAACCAATGTTTCTCAAGGTGTAGTCTTTGGACCAAGGGTATCAACATGTGGGAACTTAATAGAAATGCAATTCCCCAGGCTCCATACAGACATCCTGAACAACTCTGGATCTAAGGAACAGAAATTTTCCTTTTCTCAAAACTTCCAGATAATTCTGGCCATGAAGGACTCATGAAATCACATAACCTAGAGGAGAATCACATTGAACAGGATCTTTCTCATTGAGTTTCTGTCTGGGGTAAATGTTCTATATTATTGGACTCGAGCAGGGTCTAAGAACCAGGCATGTTAGTTCTCAAAAGCCTTTTTTTAAAAAATTATCTTTATTGGTACATTAAATATACACATCATGATTGCACTCCATAATGGGGATTTGTACCAGTATAAGACACAACTTAATTCTCATTTTTTCCCATAGCCCCACCCACCCTACCACCCCCCCATATATATAAAATTTGTTTCCTTACTTTTTTGTTACAATCTCAACATTGTCCCCTTTCA
>PVIR01008391.1:0-56963 GCA_004026965.1 Petromus typicus
TTTTATGTTTTCAAAGGATACTTCCAAAATTAATATATTCCTATTACAGAAAAGTGATGTATCATTTTTATTTATGGTTGCTTGTTACTGTTAATTACATGTAGGTATTATTAAAATTATTATTATTTCTCTAAAATATATAAATATAGGTTTATAAAAGAAAGAAGTGTATTGTGGTGCTACACCACTCTACTGTCCAGGTAGAGCAAGAGGATCATAATTTGAGCCCAGCCTGAGCAACTTAGCAATGTCAGGAGACCTTGTCTCAGAATTAAAAATATTTTTAAAAATCATAAATGGCCTAGAGATACAGTGCAGTGCAAGGGCCCTGTGTCTGGTCTCCAGTATTCAAACAAAACAGAAAAATGCAACAGAATGATTTCAGGATTTCTATGGAATCATCAAAAATTTTAATTTCTCCTTTCAAATCCTGAATATTGGTTCTTTTTAGAGAATTTGGAGACACTGGAAGAAATGCAAGAGGCTGTAGTAGCTTTAATGATAATGGTAGTGATGGAGTTGGAAATAGACAAGCACAAATATTATACAGAAAGTAGAATTCATATGCATTGAGTATAGCAAATGAGAGAAAAGTTTCGGAAATACATACTATTTCTGATTTTTGTGATGGTGGATGCCATTTACGGAGAGAGAGACACATCAGACTTCCAGAGCACAGAGAACTGTCTCACCAGAAGACACCTAGAAGCTGTGGTGGATGACTGCAACCGCAGGAGTAGGAGAAGATCACAGGGTCAGGTGAGGCCTCTCTGAGTTTGTGACTTGCCTTTAAATTTCCCAGAGTAGTGTGTAAATAGGAAACTGACTTTGTAGGGCCGGGATCTCAAAGGAGGGGCCTTGGCTGAAGAAGCAGGTCAGGGGAGGACTACGTGGTTCTTCAAAGTCGTAGAAGTGACTGTCCAAGCAAGTGCCATCTGGAGATATCCTCTTGTATGGTGACATTTGTCTGTGCTGTCCACACACCCACCCATGTCACATTTAATTGTGGCTTCCTTCCTGAACCACCTGCGATCCCAGCTAGTAAGAAAATGGAGAGTGTGTCACATTCCTTTTGGTACCTTAAAAATATTGAAGGTGACTGGAAAGCAATTGGAATTTTATGTCTGTCAAACTTTATTTGAAAAACTTGCCCAGTGAAACTCATGGCATCACGAGCCATCTCTGCCACCAAGCTCCGTAACCCTTGAATTAGTTCTCATGATGTGTGCATCCTCTGCCTATTGCTCAGTGTGTTTATGTGATGATATTATCCCTCCTGCCAAACAGCAAGCCTCTGGAGTTGAGCTGTGCATTTTCATCTTTTCTGTGGTTCTCAGGCTGCCTACTACTGTACCTTCTATGGGGTAATGAAAAAGTTTTTTACTTATATATCCTTGAGCTCTCTGAGGACAAATAATATGCCTTTCATTTATTTGTGCTTTACTTTCTGCTAAGAGTAGATTCTACATAGTTGGTGTTTCATAAGTTTGTTGGATGATTAATGAAAAAAAATTTAAGACCCCTTAATTACAGTATTTTTAGAGATTCTATCACTTACAGGTGAAAATCCATGTACAGAAACATCTGCCTGTCCTTCCCCATTGGGAATGCGACTGTAAATATCCACAGCTTTTAGCTACAGTGAAGCAAAAGAACTAAAATACTTACCTTCCCTGTCTCTGAAGTCTCAGAATAATGAGTTACTATTTTGTGAACTGTTTTAAACTCTGGAAGGTATTCCATGTCTTTAGAACCCCATATTAAAAACTTTCCAGCAATTCTCAAACCATTTATTCCTATCAAAGTTTCAAAGCAGATATTGCACGTATTTCTAACCTTTCTATGCACAGTGCACATATATGATTGCATATCTTACTAGTAATTATTAAAAGCACCACATATCTTAAAGCACCACAAGTAGCTTAATAATTTATAAACACTTTGTAATTCAACAAAATATTAGGCTTATATAAACTCCTTGTAATCATATGTATAATTTATTTACCACAGAGATAATTATAATTAATAGTAAAAATCAGTTCAAGATTATAAGAAAATAACAAATTTAATATTTTAGTAAAACACCTTGCTATAAAAGAATTATTAGTTTAAAAATATAAATTTAAGCATGGTGCTAAAATGTGATTAAAATGGCATAACATCAAAATAAGAAATTTTGAGAAAATAATATATGTAGTATCTCAGCTAAACAGGTAAGAAAGCTGAGAGTCTAATTTTTATGTGTATATTGTACAGAATTTTGATATCACACCAAAGTCTACAGCCTGGTGGTGGCCGCTCAAAGACCTAAAACCCATCAACTGGTTAGCAATCATAATATTTTCCAGGCCAGACGTCCTGCAGTTAATTCCCACTAAATATGTCTTCTCTTTAATTTGCATGGCTATACAGGCCACTTTATAAACCCATGCATAACTTAGTGTATGAGCTTAAAATTTTATAAAATATTTAAAGTCAGTATCTAAGATCTATACAAATAGAGTCACCAAAACATGCTCACCATTATCAAGTCTACAGTCCTATAGGTTTAAAATAGCAGTGAAGTGAGTAAAAGTAGGTAGTGTCAAAAGATATTAGTAAAACACAGTTTTCACAAATCTGAATTTTGGGTTGACTTTCTTTTGAAATTATAATTCAATGAAGTGCAAAAGACTTTTACTGATCACTTACTATTTACCTGGTATAGTTGTATGATGCAAAGGTGGAAAGTACCTGGTTCTTCCTCACAGGGATTTTGTACTCTAATTTCACTGTGTCAGTGATGTTAAGGATTCATCCTTTATTTTCACTAAAGACTTTGAAATTTTAATTCCTACTTTTTTACAAAATACCAGCTACTCACCCAATATCTCCCTGTGGTAATAACTTGCACAATGTTTCATTTAATAGGTAAGTGCTAACTCTTCATGTGGGAAGAAGACAGCCCAAGGTAAGGTTGTCATTCTCGATATGCAGGAACAACTACCTGCCATATTCATCCCAACAATACATTAGCTGTGTCCTTTTTAATTACCCCAGGTTCACCTGGGCTTCTGTGTCCTGAATGGCTTAGCGATGCTCTCCAGACCCCAAGAGACTCTAGTCACACCTCATGAACTATAGTGGAACCGGCTGCTGAACTAAGTCTGATCCTCCCGCTGCTCCGGATGCCCCCGTGCGGATGAGGCCAAGACTGATCCCCATTCAGGTCCTAGCTCAGCCTTGGCTGCTGAAGGAAAATCGCATCCGTTTTCCAACACCATCTAAAGAGAAACACGTATATGCCCCTCATCACACTTGCGTGCAGTCTTGGGATGGGAAGAACAGATGAGATGAGGCTGTGGATAGCATTGATCAAACCTACATCCATCCTGATTTTTTTCTCTCCTTGTTCCATATTATCGCAAGAGGGCTATTGAGTCTTCATTATAACTGAATTGTTCTATTTATTTTAGTAGATATAACAGTTCTTGATTCAGATATTTCATGGCTTATTCATTAACCAATTGGAGATACAGAACCATCTTGGTAAAGAGGCACCTTTGGTATTAGGAAACAATCTTCTTCTTCACTGGACACCTTGCTCTGTATCCCCTTTGATTGATATTAACATTTCTACTCCTCTCTTTTATTAGTGTTATCATGGTACAAATTCTTACATCTTTTGGGTTATTTTTGTCTTCAGAGTGCTGAATAACACTTTTAGGTAACAAATATTTGGGGCTTTCATTTTCATCGACTAACAATTTTGTCTTTTAATATCACTTATATCAGTGTGATTAGTTATGTATGGAAAAAGTTGGGCCCAGTGTCACATGACTTAGTTATCTCAGTATGTGGGAGGCTGAGACAGAAGAATTGCAAGTTTGAGGCCAGCCTGAATTACAGAAAGGTCCTGTCTCAACAAAATAAAGATAGCTCACTGCTACAAGAAGACATTGCTTTAAATTTCAAAGGAGACTTTGGATTTAAGATGCTATAACCCCAGGACTGAGTCTAATATCTTCCTATTTATTTTCTTTGGTTTAATTAATTTTACTGGCATACTTAGATACATATAAAAGGATCACATGTATGTATAGAAAAGGCTCACATTGTAATGAATTTGTAACTGTACATATCTTTATTCTTTTCCCCTAATCCCTTCTTCTCTCTTCAGCCCCACCTTCCCTCTTTTTCTATAAAAGCTGCTTCTATTTTTTCCTTCACTTTCATTGCTTTTCCTTTTCCTTTCCTCTGTTGCTCCTTTTCCAATTTGAACATTTTCTTCTTTCTCTCTGTATCTGTTCTACATTTTGGTCCTTATTTGCCCTTTAGCTTTCTCACACCAGAGAGACAACGCCATATTAAGTACATGTGTCTGATTGATTTTACTTAAAAGTATGATCTCAAGGTGCATCCATTTACCTGAAGTGTTTCAGCTTTATACTTCATTATGGCAGAGCAGTACCGTTTTGTATAAAAACCCCTGCATCTTCTTTATGCATCCATTTATGGACATTTGAGCTTTTCCAAGATTTAGCTATCACCAAGTGTGCTGCTGTAAACGGGGATGTGCACCTATCACTGAGGTGATGCTTTTAATTCTTTTGAAGTGATACAAAGAGAAGAAAAAAAACTTTAATTTAGCTTTCTGAGGCATCTCTACACTGGTATCCACGGTAGTGGCACCAGTCTACATTCCCAGCAATGCTGGGGAAGGTTTTATTCTTCCTCACAGCACCACCAGCATTTGTTATGGGAATATTTCTTGATAGTAGCTATTCTTTCTGGAAATGGAGTCTCAGAGTTGTTTTAATTTGCATCTCTTTAATGGGCAGTGATTTTGAACATTTTTTCATCCATTTATTTGCTGTTTGTATTTCTTCCTCTTAGAAGTGTCCATTCATTTCAGGTGCTCATTTTAAATCAGGTCTTTAAATTCCAGAGTCTGATTCTTTTGAGGTCTTTGTATGTTCTAGATCCTAGGTTTTTGATCTGAAGAAGTTTTGATAAACTTTTTTCTCATTCTGTGGGTTGTCTCTTCACTCTGTGCTTTAATTTGCTATGCAAAAGCTTTTTAATAAGATGAAGTCCCAGTTGTTGATTCTTTGCAGTATTTCCTGTGAATGAGATTTTGTTCATAAAGTCCTTGCTACACATGTGTCTTATAAGGGTTCTACCTATTCTGTCTTCTAGAAGATTTTGTTTATGTTTTAATATTTGGAATTTTAACCCACTCTGGTTTCAGTTTAGTGCATGATGAGAGATATGGTTATTTGAATATGTGGCATTGATTCTCTTCTGATCAGCACCATTGATCCTGAGGGCTTTTTTTCCAATATCATACTCTTTTATCAACTTAGCTTTGTAGTTTAAGTCAGGGATTGTGATGCTCCCTGTCCTGTCTTTGTTGCCCAAAATTTCTTTTGCTTTTCCAAATATCATTTGGCTCCAAATAATTGTAGGATCGCTTTGTTGTTATCTCTTCCTTTTGGATTGTTCACTTAGCAAGTTTGTAGTGACCATCTGTTTCTCTTGATCAGTCTTGGCTTGAAATCTATTAGTCCTCAAGTAGAACAGCTGCCCTCCATTGAGTGGTTTTACCCTCAGTGAAAAAAAAATTTAAAGGTATAGGAGGAAGACAGAAATGGAAGAAGAGACAAGATTAGATACAAGGTTGAAAGACAAAGAGAGATTAACTAAAGTTTTGGAGAAGATGAAGAAAAAAGACAAGGGTAGAAACAAAAATAAGAATTAAACAAAACAGAACAAAATTTTCACATTCATGGAAAAAAAACAGGAATAAACAATCAAAATAGTTTTTAAAAAAACAACAAATAATCCTCCCAAAACAAAGAGAGAGAGAGAGAGAGAGAGAGAGAGAGAGAGAGAGAGAGAAGTGTCAATATGATTCCAAGCCTGTGGTTACCTTCTTGGGTCTACAGTTTTTGGTAGCATCCACTGCTTCACGGTGTGTCTCTACTATTCCTAATAGACAAAAGAGGAGGACAGAGCCCAGTGCGGTACTGTTTGATTCCAGCAAATCTGTGACCAGATTAGGGTGGGTGCTGTGTAACCCCAATCAGCCTGTGGTTAGAACAGGGTGGGAAGCCAGTTCAACTCCACCGGAGTCCAGGCTGCCCCTTTCACTGATTGTGGGCCTATGATCTAAGTTTCTCAGCCCACAGTGCTATTGGTTATTTCTTGACAGCTTCATCTTGGCTCACAGAGTGTGTATTTCCCAGGGCTGTGTCTCCCCCAGACACTGGCAGTTCCAAGACAGAGCCAACCAATCGCTGCCCCGAGTCCTGGGTTCAGCTAGTCCCACCCTCAAAATGCATAGTCAATTACTCTCTCCTGGAGTTGTTTGGAGTGGAGTAACTTACCAGACATTTTAGATCACTGCATCTATTGCTCCACTTTTCTGATGTGTTTCTCTGTGGAAGCTTGCAGGTCGCCCATTATCACTGTACCCATGTTTTTGAGGTTCCTTTCTCTTACTATAAGCCAGAAGTCAAGGAGAATGCACAGTTGGCCAGTGATCCAGCCTTCAACAATTTGCCACCTCCCTCTTCTACATTGAGGTCCATCTTCTCCCTCTCTCCTAGGACTCCAGTTTTCCATTCAGAAATGTCCTGGGTCTTATGGATCCTCCCCTCTCCTCCTCCTCTTCCCCAGGTTGCTGCAATAAATTTCCCAAAAGTTGCTGCTCAGAGTTCGAGACCTCAGTCATCTGTGGATTTCTCATTAGAGTTTAACTAATAACTGTCCACAGAAATCCCTGCAGTTTCACAGAATCCATGAATATCCTCTACAATATTTTTTTCTTTTGACAAGAGAATTGCAAGTAACCAATCTGAGAGCATTGTTCAGTTCTCTTTGCTGCTGATTGGCTACTACACTGTAAACCTTTTCCAGCAGGTGCGCCAGCATTCCTGAATCATAATAGTTTGCTGTACTGAGTAGCTATCTCCGTGTTCTCAATTTTGTTTTTCTTAAAGCCTAAAGTTTCTGCCAAAATACCCTGTGCTTTCTAAGGATTTTAGTGATGAACCTAAGCACTAGAAGAAGTTTAATACACTCAAAAAGAAGGTTGAACTTCTATACAGTATTTTAATTTTATTAAATTACATACAGTATTTTGTTAAATTGCATAACTGGGAGACATAGCATATTTAAAGTTTAAAGTACAAAATAGGCATTTATAATCATTTTTCTAAATATATAGGAATTTCATATTTTTTGCAATTCACACATGATGTTGGAATATAATCCTCTTGAATTTAAAGGCTCCACTGTACTACAGTATCTGGATCTCAGTGAAGCTGATTTGTAACAAGTATTGCTGGCTTATTCAATACTGTTATGGTTTATATGTAGATATTTCCCCTCAAAATCTCATGTACTCATAGGTAGAGTTTTGGGGAGGCGATGGATCATGGGGCCACAATACTCATCAGTAGATCTGCCTGGTGGGAGGAGTTTAGAGCTGAAAGTGATGTTGGGGGTGAAGCTTGGTTGGAGGGGGTGAGTCACTGGACACTGACCTGGAAAGGTACAACTTCTGTCTGTTTCCTGATCTCTCTCTGCTTCCTGACTGCCATGCCAAAAGCAAGCTTCATCTGCCATAATCCTTGCTATGCTCCTCTGCCTTGGAGCCAGCTGGACATGTACTGAAACGTCTACAGACTGTGAGACAATATAAACCTTTACTCATTTAAGGTATGGGTATCAGGTACTGTGTCTCAGTGACCAGTGACTTGATGGAAAGACAGTAGAATGGGAAAAAAATAACCAAGATATACTATGTATAGGTAAAAATTCCCAGTGATGAATATGATCACAATGTATACTTAAAATGTACCCATGAACAATAGGTAGGAGCTAAGCTTCCAATTAAAAGAATCCCTTTTTTAAAAAGACAGATTTTCTATCAGAAATGCAGAATCCTTGCTGTGATACTACTTGACGGTGTGGTTCAGAAATCTTTAGAGCCAGGTGTTTGGAAAGGTTTAGAGATTCTGGCTGGAAAAGTATGTTAATGTAAAATCTGACTGGATCCCAGAAGACCTAATGTTGATAATAATGCAGCTAGAAGAAGCTAGGCTTGGGAGGAATCTGTGGGTACCGAGGAATTCATTGGTGAGACAGGAGGTTGGGCAAAGCTGGCTGCAGAAGTTGGTGTGATCTGTTAGTTACAAAGCAGTTCCCCAAGCTCTGCACAGGGACTTCGTGTGTGAACTTGAGCAGGTTTTCAATAGGACAGCTAAGTCCTGAAGTCAGCCTGCAGAGTGGGTAGTACAGAAGGTACAGGCCACATGGAGTGTTTGTCAACATTCTCTGTTGCATAGTGGCTATAGAGTGACTGCTCTTCCTACTTTTCCGTGGCCTACACTTGCTCTGCAGAGCCTCTTTCTTTTCTTAGCTTTAATTAAACTGTGCTACTGTTTTGTGCTTGCCTTAACCAGTACCTTGCTCAGGATGGAAAGAACCTGAAAACCACCCACAGAAAGAGAGACTAGCACACCCACACCTGGTGACATATTTGGCTTTTGTGGGAGCCATAGGTAGGGCCTTTAGGAACCTTTTTGTTGTCGTTTTTCTCTCTCTAAAATGTCACAAAGATTTCTTCAGCCATGTTTCTTTCCCATGGGCATGGGAACTTAGGAGTCTTTTATCTTGGCACTGGGAACTATTGGCTACTTTTCCTACCCTGTGGTAAGGAGCAGAGAGGGTAATGTACAGTCTTGGTATTTTTCCCAGCCTGTAACCATACAGCTACTTTAAATTTATCTCCACATTTCTTTTCTTTCCCATTTTTGCTCACTCAATGCAGATACAAGTTAATAAAAGGTGGAGAACCTGTTACCAAACTCACTGTTCAGGTCTGATGTGTGCAGTCTAGTGTGTGTCTCCCAGTTCTCATACAATGTGTGCAGTCTAGTGTGTACCTCACAGTTCTCATCTCTGTTATGTTTAATTCAGCTTTCTCACTCTTCTGGGAGAAAGTTGCAAGTACCTTGGTCTTCTGCTTGAGCATCTGTCTACCCAAGTTTATTCCTTTTGTTCTTAGTCTTATCTGTGCTTTTTCCCTTGAAGGTCATTTATCTTTAGCTCTCAGCAGTGAGTAGCTTTCTCAGGCTCTTGTCTCATCCCAGTCCACCTTTCTGCCATGACTGGCAACTATTTTGGCTCCTCTTGTGTGTTGGTCATATAGTTGAACCATATTTTTGGTTGGCACCATGGGTAAGTCATGTGTTTGCATTCGCCCTGTAGGTAGGAGCTAAGCTTCCAATTAGAAGGAACACATGGGCTTCTTCCATGTTTCCTTTTGAATCGAGCTGGATCTCTCTCCTATTTCTAATAACAAAGTTCAGTAAATTCAGACAAAACACTGATGTCCTGAGCAGAAGAAAATATTATCCAGTAACGTTTAACTCAAGTGACTGCAAGTGCACAGAAATAGTGCCATCTACTGCAGTAAGTAAGACCATCAGAAGATGGGGAAATGAAGAAACAGGTGAGGTTTTATTTTGAGCCCAAGTGCAAGCTAGTCAAGGGTGACAAAGCCATTGAGCCTAGGGTCTTGGGCAAGGGAAAACTTTATAGGAGATTTGGGGGACATTTTTCTCTTCTTCTTGGGCATGGGTCTGATGTTCTTGTATTTCTGTTATAGAAAAAAATGGGGAAAAGAAGGAAGAAAAGTCCTATGCCAAAGTTGTGGTGGAGGGAGGAAAGGATCTGATGGGTCTGGGAGGCTGGAAGGAGAAATCTGCTATGGTTCAAAAACTACCTTCCAACCATGGGGAGTGTGCTGTATTTAGAGATCTCTTTGAGTGAGTAGATGAGAATGATGATCATTAAGATAAAGTAAGATATTGGCCTTTGGGGCTTATAGATTAGGTTTTTGTAGTGGTGGTCACCTCTTAGCAGTTTTGACTGCAAAGCAATTACCCTGCATTATGTAGTCAGATGGTTTTTGATGGGCCTTAACTATGGATGACCAGCTTGGGTGGATAGGAGTACAGCCTTTATGGGGGCCTTTATTAGGTGGGAGTTTATGATAGATAACCCTCTTTTTGTGATAAATCCTCTCTCTCCAGACTGCGGTGTGTTTGTAGAGAATATGGAAGAACATGTTTTGATTCTGTATATATGTTCACTGTGTGACCTTTTGTTAGGGAGAGTGCTCCAGTTTGAGCCATGAGTTAAGTATGTTGGGAAGTGGTGTGCAGGGCAGAGCTTGAAGCTCAATTGCAGACTTTATAGTGACAACTGTGTATCCTGCCTTTGGTAGTGAGGAGTGAGTGGCCTTGTATGAGCTCCCATCAAAAACCAGGTGGATTCTGGGTCCTGTAGGGAGAGATCTGAGGTGTGCAGAAAGGGTAAGCAGTGTGGGAGAGGGAGACAGCCCTGGTCCCTAGTAGGAGGCATTTCTGTTGTTGACTGCTGGGAAATCAGGGAAGAAACAGGATTGAACTTGGCCATGCATGGATGGTGACTTAGGTGTTTCTGAGAAGAGTACGCAGAGTTTTAGGAGTCTTGGAGCTGAGAATGGATGTGGGGGGGGAGGAAGTCCAGAGATTTTGAAGGCAATGGAGGAAACAAAGAGTAATTGGTACATGGTAAGTGATGTTTAAGGCTTCATCAAGCATGGCTGTGGTGGCTTCAGACAGGGCAGCCCCCCTCTTACAGTGGGGTTTAACTATCTTGATGAGAAGATGACCGGCTGGGAACTAGGCCTTTGGCTGAGGACCACACAGCACATCCTTTCTCTTCTGTCATGTGCAGAAGAAAGAGGTATGAAAGGTCTGGGATCAAAAGAACTGGGGCCAGGATTAAGGCTTGTTTTAGTATTTTGGGTGAGGGTTGAGGGAATAAGTTATTTTCTAAGGAATCTGAAGGGTCCCAGAGAGATAGAGTTAGTCCCAAAAAGGGTTTTGTAAGCGTTGCAAAACCTGAAATCCAGAGACAGATGTAGCCCATGAGTCCTAGGAAGGAAAGGAGTTGTTATGCTCTGTTCCAGGTTGAGATCTGGGTAATTCAGTGTGTACAGTCAGGAGAAGAAACTGAGTGTAGGTGTGGAGGATGATGCCTAAACAGGTGACTGATGCAAAACACATTTGGACCTTGGAGGGAGAGACTTGATATCCTCTTCTCTTGGTGTTTTAGGAGGGTAAGACTGTCTTAGTAATAGGACACTTGAAAAGGGCTGCAGAGGAGGAGATGAGCTATATACTGTAGTCAGCAGGAAGCAGTGGGACCAAAGGAAAGGAGGTCATGGGCAAGAATTTGGTTGGAAGAGTGAAGGCTACCTCAAAAGCCGGTGGCAGTACTGTACAGGACAAGTGCTATGATTGGTGTCTGGGTCTGGCCACATGAAAACAAAAATAGGGGCTTTGAGTCAGCACATAAAAGGATGGTAAAGAAAGCAGCTTATAGATCAAGAATTGAGTAATGGGCGGTGATGGAAGGAATAGAGGAAAGGAACGTATGTGAGTTGGGGACTATCCCGTGAATGGGGAGGACAGTTTGCTTCATAACTCAGAGATCTTATGCTTAGTTGAATGACTGACTGGACTTATGGGCATCAAGGATAAATGTGTTGGAGAGTTAGTGAGAATTAGGAGGTTATGTTTCAGAAGGCGAGTGATGAAGGGGTTAGTCCTCAGAGGGCTGAATCAGGGAAGGGTGATTGACTCTGGGCATGACAGGGGGTGGTCCTTTATTAGAGGGATTTGGAGAGGCATGTGTGTCAAACAACTGAGGGACCTTGGATGTCCCAAATACATGGGTTGAAGAAAGAAGATATGGGGCAGGAGGAGGGTGTAGCAGTACGTATGAAGAGGGTAACAACAGGGTGGGGAGCAGTGCCTGGAGTAATGAGGCTGATGGGAAGTTTTGTTAAACTATCTCATCTGAGGAGTGGAACTGGACAGGGCAGAATGACTAGAAACAAGTGAGCAAACATGTGGCTTCCCAATTGGAATGGGGTGGGGGTGTTGAGGGGCCTGGACACAGTGTCCTCAATTCGCACCACAGTAACTGATGCCAAAGTAAGCTGTCCTGAGAGAGAAGAAATGATGGAAGGAGTCCCTCCTGTGTCCTTCATAAATGAAACAGTCTTACCTCCTATCAGGAGGTCTACTTGGCGTTCAGTGGCAGTGATGGTCCAATGGGCATCTGAGAACTCTGAGGTGTGTCAGTCATCTGAAGGCCAACGGATCAGGTCTGTAAGGGCACTTGGCCACCCCAGGGCAGTCTGATTCCCAGTGAGGCTTGCTGGATATGGGGCATGGCCTGCGACGGAGTCTGAGGACAGTCTTTGGCCCAGTGGTGAGTCTGATTATACCTGAAGCAGGGTTCTGGGAGAACAGAATTCTTATTTGAAACTGAAGAGATTTTATTTTGCCTCTTACTGGCTTTCAGCCCTTTCTCTAGGTTTCTCATCATGGATGCAAACAGCTGTAAGTCAGAAGTATACTCTTGGTGGGTGGCCATATTGCAATTATTGAACATTTTAAATGCTTGGGTTATCAATTCCTGTTGTGATACCTGAGGGTCAGATTTAATTTTGTGGAGCTCTTTGCAAATATCTGTGGCAGACTGGGTAACAAAAATGCATCTTTAAAATAAGCAGCCCTTTGAATTTTCAGGATTTAGAATAGTAAGCTGAGAGGCTAGACAAGACATAAACTGGGCTGTATTTCCATCTCACATTTGAGTAATTTCCTTTAATGTGCACAATTAATTAATTTGTGGGCTGTCTTTTTCAGGTCCTCAATTTGTCAAGTTACTGTGTTGTCCTGGCGTTTCCTGTGGGAGTGCGCCATCATGTACTGATGTGCTTGAAATCCCCGGGGGCTTGGCCTGGGGAATGACTGTAGCTTCCTCCTCTAAATTGGGCTCAAGCCACATGCATTCATTGGCATAGGCTTGAGCTAGGCACCAAATCAATTCTTCCTCCTCAAGGGAGACTATAGATGTAAAGATGATATTTATGTCATCCCATGAGAGCTGGTTAGACTGAGAAAGGTGCTGGAATTCTTGTATATAGTTGCAAGGGTCAGAAAGAAAAGAGCCGAGATGGCAGCTGACCTGAGACAAGTTAGTAAGGAAAAGGGAACATGGAGGTGGAGGATACTCTCAGCACCAGCCACTTTGCAGAAGGAAAAGAAGGGATGGGGCTGGAATGAAGCCAAAATAGAAAGCAGACCACGTATAGCAAGGGGTGGAGTGGGGAGGGCGGCGAGGACAAGGAGGGGCTGTTGAGGTTGGATGGGTCAGGCTGTTGACACTGGGGTGGGGTGGTGAGGGCGGGGGAAGAAGACCCAGGGAGGAAAGCCCTGTGACCAAAGAGGAGTCCTAGTCAGAAGGTGGAGCGGAGGGAGCTGACAGAGGAACTGAGATGAGAAGCTCGGCAGAGTCACAAGATGCACAGAGACAGGAGAGAGGATGGAGTGGAGAGCAGAGAATGCCTGGACATAAAGGACCTCAGAACATTTTCCCCGCTGGCGGCAATACTTGTCTGGCTGTCAGAACTGAAAAGATGAAAGCGCCATCTTCGGACCAGTGTGATTCATTATCTAATCTGTACTGTGGCCCAGCCATATTTCAAGATAAAATGAGATGCGTTGGCTTGAGATCAGGGTAGAGGGGAAGCTTGAGATTCCTTAAAACATGTGGAGATCTAAGAGAGAGGAACAGAAGAGCAGGCATTGCCCATGGAGTGAATTGAGGCTAACAAAATGGAGACAACTTAAGAAAAAGTGGAGGTCTCCATTTCGAAGGTCCAACGTTGGAGGTGGCTATAGTCAAGTCCTGCGGGGTCTGGCAAAGGAGAGCAGACCTTCCTGGAAGGGAAACTCTTCTCCTGGGTTTTCAGCACCACATGTTAGGGTAAACTGAGGCACAACTGAGGACACCAGGGCAGGTCAAAATGAAGCCCACTAGTTCCTTTGCAGCTCAAGCCAAATTCTGGCTGTGAGGCATATTTTAAATGTTACATATTTTTGTATTATTATATATTTTTATATTACTACAAATATTATTATGCTTTACTCTAAAGTGAATTTAATCTACTTGGAATCAATGTTATCCTAGGACCATAGGCTGGTGACTAGATGACATATGGAAGCCCTCATATGTCATCTAAGTCCCAAGCAGAGTCTCCTAAAGATTGACTGTCATTTTTAAGAACTCTACTAACCCATTCTGAGTGATACAGTTCTAGATTTGGATAACCCTGGCCTAGACCACCTTCTAGCGATGAAAAAATCATAACACACCACCGAGAATTATTGACAAACATAGATTTAAAGGGCAATCTAGTGCTGACATAGTTGCCATAATGAGAATTAAGTTGTGTCTTATACTGGTACAAATCCCCATTATGGAGTGCAATCATGATGTGTATATTTAATGTACCAATAAAAATAATAATAATAATAAAAAACCAGATTACAAAACTGAAGTTAATACCTAAACCTCTAATTTATAAACAGTGATAGAAAAGATAGGCATTACAAACTAGGGAGCTATTGATTTCATCTAATGGACAAAGTAAGGTATTGAAACCAGGCTGCATGGTGTCCAATACATGAGAACTTTGTTTCAAGATACTCTCATTGTAGACACCACATTTCAAAGGGGAGCTCCATCCAGTGTGTTTTCATATGATTGAGGGAAAAAGTAATTTGCACTTTTGTCTTTTTTGGGTATAAGTGTGTTTTAACAATTTAACTCTTTTGAATTCACACTTTCAGATGAGCAGAAACCCAGCTGAGCCCAAATATTTTCTTTCTTCTCCTTTTCCTCAAGAATTATAGGAATTGTATAGTTTTACTCCTTTATGCTATCAAAAAAAGAAGAAAAAAAAGAGAAGAAAATTTAGATGGCTAATTTTAAATAGTTGTTTTAAGGAGATGAAACAAGTACCAATTTTAAAAAACATTCACTTTTTTTCAGAGAAACTTAATACAGACTTAAGTAATTTTAAAAACTCAAAGAGTAGTCTGAAATGAAAAGTACCCTAAATGAAATTAAAGTGAGACAGCAAGCATTGATAGCTTGATAGCTTAATATATCAAGAAGAAAAATCAGTCACCTCAAAGTAGATTGCAGTAAGTCATGAACTTTCACAGATACTGTGTCAGGCTCATTTTGTTGGACTTAAATGAATCCCACTTAAAAATGCTCTTCCAAAACAGAACTCATTCATAAATTGGGGACTTCCTGTACTTGAAAACACACAATTGGAAGTTAAAAAGGAAAAGAATGAAGAAAAACAACAAGTTTATGGGAACTTCAGAATAGCATTAAAATAGCAAATATTCCAGTTATTGGGTTTCATAAGGGATTTGACAATGGATTAGGGAAATAGTACTTATTCAAAAAGGTAGTAACAAGGAAATTTTCCAAAACTAGACAAAGACATATTGTCTAGGTATAAAAGTTCAAAGTTGACCAGGATATTCAACTCAACTATGCCTACCCAAGATATACTATAATCATACTGTCAAAACAGAAAGACAATAACAGTTCTGAAAGTCATAAGATAAAAGAAAGTATGTGGATGTTTCACTTTGTCTTACAATATATTTCTCAAAGTGTAGAGTCCAAGAGACTAGTGGAATTAGATATTCATAGTGTGAAAAAAGTATACTGTCCCTTGAAAAATTACTGTCTAGAAATATAAACACATTAACAGACAAACAAAAGCAAGAGAGAATTTCTCACCACCAGACTTTCCTGGTAACAAATAGCAAGGGGAGTTGTCCAAGGTAAATGAAAGATACTTGTGAGTGAGAAGAAAGTATCAGAAGGTACATCTCTACATCAGTAGAGGCCAATAATTTGACTATAATACACCTCAAACGTTGTTTTTTTTTTTTTTTTTTCTATTTGGTCTTTCTAGATAAGAAAAACCTTATGTTTTTGTTTTTTCCAAGGAAACAGAATGCTTAATTGTCTTTTAGGAAATAAATGCATTAGAATAATTTTGAATATTTGACATTGATCATAACATATTGTGAAATTTTTCTATTTAGAGAAGTAATTATTTACTACAATTAGTGGTTATAAAATGCATATTATGGAATAGAAATACATTATAACCTTATAAATACATTGTCTTTCTTTGGACCACATTCCCCAAAGGTTGAATACGAAGAAAAATGTGCTGCACTAATGGTAGCTGGGAAGAAGCATTACAAATATCTATAATAGAAAGCTCAGCTGTATAAAATTATTTTTACATGAATCAATCACAGACTTAGTACAAGTAATTTTATATGACTCAACCTAGTGTTATTTTTAATTAAGCCTCTTCAATCATTTTTTATGAAATATTATAAGCATACAATAATACATGTTAATGACAGCCAAATATCCATCACTAAGCTTTGGGGACTACTACATTAATAGTGAATATATCCCTTTTTATATGTTTAAAACAATTAGAAAACTATAATAAAAGATTCTGTTCCTTTCCCTCTTTCCAAATCTCATCTCAGAATCTGTAGAAAATATTCCTTAGTGATGTGAGCATTTTCCAAATGGATACGTATCTGCCTTTCTTTCATAAAAACAGAATCAGTATGTAGCTGCGCTTTTTGTTCATTATGCCACTGAATTTTTCATGAAAGTATTTGTCATATGACACGTTAATCAGATTCTACTCAAAAAACCAAACAGCCTTTGAACATTGTGTGATAAAGTTAGAGGAAATGCATATCTCTGAAAGTCTCCTCAGAAGTGCTTAGATTGGTTTTGTGAATTGATCCAAAACACTCAACCAGCTTTAGGCAAATAGTCTCAGTCTCTGTGAAAGCAGACAGTTTAAGATTAGAAGGAAAAATACCATCCAGAAGATGATAGAGTTGATCTTGAAGAGTTAACTATGCTAATTTAAATACTTCTCTTGCTGTAGGCTTTCTCTTTTTACAAATTCTCTTTTCATCCCTCTTACCTCTCAGCACCCAGTACACATCTTTAAAATGATAGCCACTCTTTGTCATTGATGTAGTTTCTTGTGCATTAAATATATGATGCTTGCTCAACATCAATAGAAAAGTCATCCCTAAATATTTAGGAAAAGCAGTCACACAGTTCTGGAGACAAAAATCCATCAGGTTGTAACTGATTGTATCTACAATAGAGCTGTTTTACAAAAATACAAGTGCATATATTAAATAAAATGTATTGAGCTGTTGTTAACATCTACACTTGGGGAAGGAAGAGTTCAAATATTCTTCTCTTTTTGATTAAATTCCATATCGTTGTCTTCCATGTGAATGAAAGTAGGCATTTCATCTTGAATTATCCCAAGAGCCTTCAAAATTTAGTAGAGAATAGAAAATTTCTTCTAGAAATGAATGAAAATTTCAAGTTCCTAATGAAAGGTACCTAGTTGGACATAAAAGTCTACAAAGTTTTATTTGGCATTTGAAGTCTACAAACTTTTCTTTTTCAAAGCTTTTCTTCCAAGAAACCCCTGCATTTCAATTGTGATAAAAAGAATTTCAGAAGCCAGAAAGTAAAAGAATTGTCTTTTGAAGTATGGATAGATAAGGTAGAATATTTGATTACTTTGTTTTAATACCTAGTTTTTAAACTAGATTGGGGGAAAAATGACGATAGCATCTTCTGATACAAAAACATCATTTATTTCCAGTGAGATAATTTGAAAATTGTTGAACTAGTTATCCTCAGTCTTTTCATTGTGATTTGGAGCAAAAAGATATAGTCTTTCAACTCAAGATGATATGTGTGGGTGTGTTTCCATGCATACCATTCTAATAGAATTATATATTGGCATATAGAGAAAAGATTTCATTTGGCAAGTCATCTGATATATGTCAAAACTCTGATGGAGTGCTTTTGTCTTTGGAATAAATGGTCATAAATAAAGATGTGTGAATGAAGGCTTTCAAAATCTAAATTGTAATTATCTAATCCTTTGAATGTCATCATGTATGTCTTTTAACATGTTACTTGTGGCTCGCTCTCCCTAACATCTAACCTCATTAGGACTTATAATCCTTTGACTCTATCACCTCTGCCCCATTATGTCTTCTTTTTTGCTTCAGTGACCCAAGTCTGGGCTTTCCCATGGTAGTGCACACCTGTTAGAGAGCTCTCTCCTTTGGGTGAGATGCTGAGATTCTTGGCCTCATTGGCTCATTGCTGAATCTCTGCCCTAGGAATTGCCCAGTGAGAGCTAACTTGTCCAAGTTTGTGTACAATAACTGAGTGACATGATGTTTGAAGCCATTTCTCCTCAGCTTGAGACATCTGGAGGACCATCCTCACACTGTGGTTCCACTGGGGTCAGCTCAGGACCATGCTCTGGAATTTTTAGATTCCCACTCTGCCTATTCCTACAGACTTACTACTTGGTAGATTTACTCCCCAGATTGCTACCCTACAAAACACCTGTTCATAATCTTTATATCAAAGTCTGTTTAGCAGAAGATGAATCTTAAAGAGTTAGCACACATAGCTACACCAGCAAGTGGATGCCAAAGTCAGACTTTGGAACTGGATCCTCTCACTCCAACCTGCCCACTGAGGACTCATCCCTGGTGAGAAGTGAAGTTATAACTCACTGATGGCAAACTGAGATAGGGTTCCCATCTCATAGAGCAATCTGACAGGTAGAAGTTCTCAGCGTTTGAGAGATAAAGGAAAACCCCAATTATAAAGTTACAGAACTTGACACATATTGAAGTTAATTGAAACATCTTAAAAATACAAGGTTAGCGTAATCGCTCGGCCCTGTAAGGCAAACAGTTGAGTGGTTCCTTGGCCACAGGTACTGTCTTTCACCTGACACAGCTGGAAAATAGAGAAAACTGAAGATCTGCCCAGAACTTGATTGGTGGCAGAGCTCCATGCAAGATTACATTCTGAACCCTGGCAAGGCTACAGGAGTCATGAGTGAGAAGTCATGTAATTCTGAGGCTTCAGATGAGAAAACACGTAAACATTTCAAGTGTTTGAAGGTCCAGGTTTCTCTGAATATACTGGAACAACAGAAGTGGCTTAGTCCCTATGGTAAAAAGGTAGCGTTTTCCCTGGATTTTACTGGAGAAAAAACAGCTTCTAACATCACTGAAGTTTATTTTTGTGCAAATGTGGGTTAGGAGATACCACTGTAGCTTCTCTTTCTTCTTTCTTCTGCCCTCTTCTTCCTTGAAATTGTCTGCCTTCTCCTCTTCCTTCTCCTTTTTCTTTCCCTCTTATCTTTCTCTTCTTCATTTTATTTATCTTCTTTTTGTCTGCTTCCTTCTTTTCTTCTCCCTTCCTTTGGTTTTCAGCAAGAGACTGTAGTCAACTACTAGAAGCCACTCATATTTCCATGGCAGGTATCAACAGGTAAGGGAGAGCTTCAAGTCTGGCTAGGGCAAGTGAACCGTGTGCCTGTCTCCTGAGCCTAAAGGTTGAGACTCCATCTCCCTGCAGATTCGGAGACCCTTAGGGGCTTGAGCACACTCGCTCCCACACGTTGAACCTTGTCAGCCGCCATCTTGGTAGCCCCACCCCTCTCGTCTCTCACCCATCGCCTTACCATCCCCCATAGCTAATGCCATATAGACCACCCACTCATAAAGTTCTCTTATTGGGCAAAACCCCAGGTCAATCCTATAGACCCTCCTTTCCTCCTAGCCTTCACCCCTCCCTGTGACCTTTTGCTATATATGTGACGCCTAAGCCTGAATAAATCGGAAGTTCCAGAAACATTCCCCAGGGTCTGTGCTTGACTCTGTGCCTCACCCTCTCCGGCCGGGAAAACCTCACATAGACAACAACCAACAAACAGGTAGTTCATAGTGTGGGACCTTAGATTTTTAAGGCTAACAGAAGAGTACCAATGAAGTCTAGTGACAACATAGAGTCTTACCTATACCTTTTCCATTTTCTACTCTTTAAAAGCACATCGTGTATGCATCCATATTCTTGGGTAGGACACTACACAGGGGTTCAATTTTAGGATGTCAGAATCTTGTGGACCACTGAAGGGCACACTGTACTCTCTTGCCATGTTTTAACAATAAGTAAGTGAGTACATTGGTCATGTCCGTGCAGCCCATGGTGACAGAGGTTCACTCTTCTACTGAACTAGGGTATAGCAATATGAGGTATCAATTAAGTGTAATAGTAGTATAAAATAGGTGGCACAAGATGGTCACCATTGTCATCTCATGTGGGTCGAAGACTAGCCATAGTAACAAAAGGAGGATAGTTAATTGTGTCTTATAAATTTCTTAGGGAAAGATAATCTGGAATCCTAGAGGATCTATTCTTGGAAACAAATCATTATTATACAAATAAAATAGTTTGAGTGCATGGGGATGGACAATAATGAATCGTATCATATGCCAGCAAGGTCCTCTTCTTAGGACTGAAGTGATCATTTCTCAAGCTATCAGGAGTGCTGTCTGCTAATGACTTATAGCAGACTCTGCCTCCGGCGTTGACCTTGGCACAGGTTGCTGATTTACTCCATCTCCAAACTTAGCCTGTATCTGATGACTGGCTAGAAGGGAGTACTACGAATTCTGTACCCTTTTCTCAATTGAGGAGCAATCCTTTAAGAAGCATTCAGACTCTAACGTCTATACCAAGGATCATTTCAACTTTTCTACAAATCTGGTTCTTTCACTCCTTTAGAAGTATCTTCACAGGAGAACTCTCTGTGATGCCATCACTACGTAAATGTCTGCTTCAGAGTTCATTTCCAGGGCCATATAACCTGTGACACTTAGCTGAACTGCAGCTGGGTCAGTACAGTTTTCTTTTTACCCCACATTTTTTTCACACAATTGATATTTAGAGGAAAACACAGCAGTATTTTTTTGGTTTCACTTTCAATTTCATGATTATTGACCTTAATATTCCATAGAAATATACTTATTTTGTGTATTTATTCATTGCACACTCTTATGCTACTATTTCATACATTTCATTCTGGTATCAATTCTTCCAAATCTTCCTTTTCTATCTCCTTTCAGCTGAAAACTATAGGTTTTTTTAACTTTGATGAGAAAATACATGCATTGAAAATAGAATTCCCACATACTTCTGCCATTTCAAAGTATATCACTCACTTGTCATTGCTGAGGAAAAATATCCAATGCCTCCATCTTGAATGAAGTGAAGTTTAATTCACCTTATATTTCGGGGGACATTCCATCCATGGCCAGGTGACCATGAAGCATAAATGACATGATAAAAGGGGATAGCAGAGGAAAACTACTCATCTCACATCAGCAGAAAGCAGACAACAAGAATGGAAGAGCCAGGGTGAGGAGTAGATCCTACATGGTCATAACCCCAGTCATCCCCTCTTCCATCCATGCCAAACCTATGAAAAACACATAAGACCTTTGGGAGAACATTTTAGATCTAAACCATAGCATTCCCACCCTGACCTTGGAAAGGCTCAGGTCCATATCTTTGCATGAAATGCACTTCATTTATCTCTTAAGATGTACCAAGTTCATAATAGTTGCAGACAAGAAGTTCAAATCCCAAGTCTACTCTGAAACTCAAGGCAAACTTTTAGCTGTGAGCTCCTATGAAAATCACAGAGTACATCTAATATACAATGCTGTGGGTTGAACATTTCCATTCATAATGGCAGAAATTAGGGGATAGGAAAGAATGGAACTAAAACAAAACCAAGAACACACTGGGAAAACATTAAATTCTATACTTCCCCATCCACCATCCAGGTCAGCAAACATCTTACCTTGGGCATCTCTATCTTGATGGCCCACATGGTCAGTCATGTCTCCGACTTAGACTCCACTCCTGCCCACACCTTACCTCAATTACTGTTCCACGTTTCTGTCATTGAGGGGTCTCCACTACACTTTAGCTTTAGGCTCACAGATTCATACCATGTCATCTCAGAGGCACTTTGCTTGGTCTCCCAGACCTTTCTCTAAAATCTGGATTGAAGCTTCCACAACTCCACAACTTATAACTTGTGCCTCCTTGAGAAAGCAGCTCCATCTGGACATCCATGGATGGAGCAGCCTGTGAGTGCCTAGATGGATGGGAATGCTGACATGAGTCTAGGAGAACCAGTACTTCAGTAAACCATTCAGCAGCGGTCCCCTAGAGTCTTTTCTTAAAATAAATGTTTACATGTTTATCACACTTGAACCTGCAATGGGTAGAATCTTGCCGATTTCTTTCTGAGATGTCCTCAAAATATCTTTCTTCTTATTTCTGTAACAAGTACTTGCTTTATTTTAAGCAGTTATAATCTCTTGGCAGCCACATCCAGCTTCACATTGATTCCCTTTGGATCAGAAGTCAAGCTTTACAAATTTTTTTCTGCTCTGCCTCACAATATCTCACTACTAATCTGGCTGGACAGAGTCAATCATGTCACAGCCTATCTGGCTGCCTTGAAATTTCCTCCACCAAATTTATTAGTATGTTGTCCTTCAGCTTAGTCACCTGATAAGACCTTTTTCCATAATGCTTCACTTTTATTCTTTTTTATGTCCACTCCAATAAGAGTGTTAGCTTCTCCATTCATTAGAACCACTTTTTGAAGGATCTCCATGTTGTTAAATCAAACAGATAAATCTTGTACTGTCAAGAACATTCAGTATAGTTAACAATTCTCTTTCTTGAAATAGTATATTAAGTTAGCTTCCAGAATTCTGTATGATCCTGGACAGCCTTCTGCAGTGGACACTTTGACACTGTGAGTCTTTTCTACCAATCTGTCTCTTAATTTGATATTGTTAGAGTATTCTAGGATTCAGTTCTTTGACATTTTACTTTCTATGTTTTGGATTCTAATTCTTGAAAAATTCATGTCTATGGTCTCCAGATTACTTAAAAGATAGTGATTACCACACTTACTTTTTGTAAACCTGGAAATTTCCTCTAAATCCCAGGCCCATATATGAAACTGCCCTTGTAATAACTATATTTGAATGCCAAAGTCTCAAAACTTTCCAGCCCTAAAATACAGTCCTTCTTTACTAGTCTGTCTCATTCTATAATCCCTCCTACCTTCACTGGTAGCAACTCCATTTTTTTTCAGTCTAAAAGCTGTGGTATTATCTTACGATGTACTCACTCACATGCTCTATACAGCCTCTGAGTAATATCTCAGCAGTGCTGTCAGAGTGTGCATAATCTGATGACACCTCATGTTCTCATATTTCCCTATTTCAAGCTACCATTTATCTCCATTTGATTGTGGCAGTTGGCTTTTAATTGTTCTTCCTGATTCCATATTTCATTCATTTCTAGTCTGCTCTTAATAAAGTATCTAGAATGGTCTTTGCAAAAGTTTCCATCATTTTATTGGTCTGCTCAGTGCCTTCCCATGGCTCCATGACTATTCAGGGAAGAAGCCGAAGTTTGTTGAATGGCCCACTTGCCTATATATCCTCAGCTCTCTGAGCTCATCTCTCAGGACCAGCTCCCCCCATTTCACTCTGGTGTCACTATCTTCAATCATCCATGCATTCTTCTCTTGAAGACCTTGCATTGGAATCTGCAGCCTATAAAATTCATCCTAGATAATCTGCTTTGTGTTTTTTCTCATTTCCTGCAGGTTTTTACCCAAATGGTACCTTATCAGAGGAAAACTTCTCTGAACACATCCTACCCTATCCTATATACACGAATCCGATCTTTCTTCTTCTTTTCTTTTTTATTCTATAACCATAGTGTTTTCTACTTTCTGATACACAGTCATCCTCAGTACCTTGTTGATAACTGGTCCAAGACTGACTGACATCAAAATCTGTGGATGCTCAAATCCTGTATATACAGTACCATTGTATTTCCATATAACTGTGCATATCTTACTACATGTTTTAAATCACATCAGGAGTACTGATAATACACAATACAAAATACATCCTATGCTGTTCTGTATTTTTATGGGATAAAATCACAAGAAAAAAAGTGTGTATGTTCAGTGCAGATGCATTGAAAAATATTTTTAATCTTCTGTTACCCTATAGCCCCATGAATATGTAGAACTGTTTCATGTGTTAGCCATCTCCTCTGACCAGTGGCATGTTTTAGGTACTGTTTCCCCCAGCTAGACACTTGTTTTATGAAGTGTCTTTCCCATAACTAGTCTTGAGCTTCCCATGGTCTGAAATTTCACTCCGTGGTTATTAGCCCTGTACAATCCCATAACACACAGTAGAGGGATATTTTGTGTTTGCTAAATAATCAGTAAAGGAATAGATGAGCAGATGAGTTCATGAATTAACAAACCCCTCTGTATTAGTCAGGATGCCAGAGGAAAACAGAAAAATCAACAGGGAAATTTAAAAAGTTAAACTGTGTGGAGGATTGAAGTGGACCAATAGGAGTGGTGCAAATATCCAGTGGCTGGGAACAGCAGAGGGTAAGCCTGAATTTGAAGTGAGAAACCAGATCGCGTTGTATGAAGAGGACAGCCATGAGGTGAGCCTGCCCTGGAGAAGTTGTAGCCTTCATTAGAAGGACATAGTCACATAGAGGCTGCCCAGTAGTAAGTAGGCCTGGGAAGTAGATACCCGACCTCAGCCTCCTCATGCCCTCGTGTCTCCTGCCAATGCCTCCTCTCGTGGCCACATCCAGCTGCACAGGAGAGGACAAGCACATCTCATTAGACAGTTTCTACTTGCTAGAGTCCATGCACAAATGAGGGTGAGCAGTGTTAGACCGAGGCTCAGGGAGTAATGAAAAACATCCCCTGTACCTGCATTTATTCTGTCGCTTACATTGTCTTACACGATGAGACAGATCAAAAGAATTATTTTAACATTTACATACATTTGCTCTGACAGATAAATTTCATTTATGCTGGAAACTCTGTGAATTTATTTTCCTCTTGCCTCTTTACCACTTATTTCTTGCCTTTTTAAGTAAAAATATCCAATCCTTGGAAGCTTTGGATTTTTTTCCACTTTAATCACTGCAGTTCAGATTGTTCTCCCCGAGTCAAATGCTAGCCTTGAAGAGACTGTCGAAAGGCAACATTCTCTGGCCTGTTCTATTTAGATGACTAGAAGAAATAGCATTGAAGTTTGCTAAAGGCATTTTTGGAACTGTTTTTTGAAATGACTTTTCCTTTTTTGAATAAATGGAAACAAAGTAAAAGCAAAGGAACTGAAGCAGCAGCTCTGCTGAGGAAAGATAAAACTCAGCGCTGGTTAAAAATAGCATCTAAACTGCTGATGACAGAGAGGCACATCTGGTAGAAAGAATGAACTTATCAGGTGACTCTTCGGAGAAGGCGCCAACAGCATTTAGGACGTCATAATGGTTCCAGTGTGGTGTGGTCCCTAAGAAGCTGGGGTAGCGCACAGAGAGCACGGCTCATAATGTTTGGGATGTGACATAAATGGTCTTGGCTTCTTCTCTTTGGGATTGAGTCTTTCTTCTTATGAAACAGGGTGGATTAGCCTTCCCTATGCTTTTAATATACAATGTGTTTAGACCAGTAAAAAAAAACATAACTAAAAGTCTATAAGGAAAGCCCATTTAAAGAATTGACAAGGAGGTTAGGTAACAGGAACCACTGATTCAAAGGACGCTAGCCAATTCTGAAAATTCAGATGTGAGTTCTGTGAACCTGGACATTACTGGCATAAACGACAGTTGGGTAGTAGTTCTAGAATATTCTTTAGTGGTTTTGTGGGGAGCAGTTGAATGTAGTTATTGGTGCTGTGTGACTTGATAAGCATGTACTTACTATGGAGCCAGAAAGGTTTTTGTTTTCCTTCTGAACTTTGTTGCTTTTTAGTGATTGAGATTTGCGATAGACTGCTATTTCCTCTCACCTCAGATATTCTAAGTTTTGCCTTTCCTTTTGACTCTGATGTCCTATGTCATTTTTCAGCAGTGAGGAACTTGTCCTCACTCTGGTAGTCACTGTTCACCCAGATAGTTTAGGAACGATTAGCATCTCTGAGTAAGTGAGCCTGCTGTGCTGTCCATCTGTATTTTAGTACATCTGCACTATGCCTTGACCCCAAACAATGACCTTCCTCCCATCTCTTTAGCCTCACAAGTGCATTCTCTTACTGCATGTAACCAAGTCCCCTGCATGTAGCTGACCAAGCTTAAACTAGTCTCATCCAAACTTACTCCAAACTTCATTACATCTGTTTTCTTTAAACCTTACCAGATTAATTTCTCTTCTTTTTCCAAAACTAGGGCAATAATCCAAGGCAGACCTAGAGCAGCTGACTTTGGGGAGCTGTTAATTTGCACATGACTCCAGCATCCCCTGTATAAACATTCATTCACCTGCGCAAACCAGATGGAAGGGCCCTGCTCTGTGCATTAACCTGACCTTGATAATAACTGTGCAAAGTTTGTATTGTTCTCTCCATACTATAGACAAATAACCTAAGGTTTAATGAGTATTTGTCCCAGATTACACTGTTAAGTGGAAAAAACTCAACTACTCACCTTCTTTAGTACTTATTCATTATTACTCATCCATAGCACTGTTTCTTGATATTTGCTGCATGTGTGAATCATGTATATGTCTTGGTGAAATGCATATTTGCGACACTCAGAGTCCTTTTCAGAAAATAAATCATCAAGACCCCACTGAACTAAATCTTTGAAAATGGGGGACAAGAATAAGTGTCCAGGTATCGTCCAAGAAACTAATGCATAGACACAACTGAGAACCTCCAGGCTAATACCAACATTTGCATATATTCAACCAGAAAACAGTGCCTTCTCATGAGAATTAGAAAAGTCAAGAAATTTCATTTTCATGAAATCTATCTGGCTAAAACTTTACATAAAATTTGTCACTATACCAAGTCATTTTAAAGGGATAACAGTTTCCTGTACTACTGTTGCAAATTTCCACAAACTCAGTGGTTTAAAATAGTGGAAGATACACAAAAGCATTAAAAGATTCATACCTCAGTGACATATGTGCACCCATGTTTATAGCACCTCAGTTTGAGATTGCTACATCTTGGAAATAACCAAAATGTCCATCAACTGGAGACTGGATAAAAAAAGCTGTGGTTCTTCTACAGAATGGAGTATTACTCTGCTATAAAAATGATAAGTTTGAATCATTTATACTTAAATGAACGTACCCTGAGGACATCCTCATAAGTGAAATAAATAGGTCACTGATGTGTAAATATTGCATCTTTTCTCTGGTATGAGAAAATAAAGATGTAAATGAGTTCTAGAATTGTATGTTATATATTGTGAAATAGAAAATACTCAAAGTGAAATGGAGTGAAGGGGGAAAATAATGAGATTTTAACAAAAAAGAAAGGAAACAAAGTTTATGTATTTAGGGGGTGAGGTGGTAGGTTGGGTGGGGCTGTGGGAAAAAATGAGAATTAAGTTGTGTCATGTACTTGTACAAATTCTCATTGTTGAGTGCAATCATGATGTGTATATGTAATGTACCAATAAAGATTTCAATTAAAATAAAAAACAGTGGAAGATATTTTTCTTCTGGTCCCAAAGAGCAGTGGACCAAAATGAAAGTCATTGGGCTAAAACCAAGTTTTGGCAGAGCCGCCACCCCTCCAGTTCTGTTCCCTGAACAAAGCTCAGCCTGTGTCCTGTCTTTCCAGCCTCTGATGAAGGCTTGGTTTCTGTCTGCATCATTCCTACATTGTCTGTGCTTTCTGTGGCTGATTTCACTCTGTGTCCTTTTGGGAATTCTCAGAGTGGCAAGTGAGTCCACCTGGAAAATCCTTAGCTTAATTATGTCTGTGAACATTCCTTTGCAAATGAGGTCACATTTAGAGGTTCCAGGTACTAGGACTTTTAGGAGCTATAATTTAGCATATAAAAGCATAAAATGAGACTGATTATATCTCAACTATCTTGAATTTAAAACATGAGTTCACGTTTGACTTCTGGATTTCTTATAAAGGGCTACTGATTAAGACAGCATAGTATGTGTTATCTTAAAGACTGGCAAAGCAGGTGAAGAAAAGAATTCAGCAGCAGACCCTCATGTTGCAGGACTGAGCAGTTTTTCACAAAGGTGCTAAAGTAAATGCAGAAATAAATGTGTTTTCAACAAATGTTGTGGCAGAACCCAGATATTCGCATAGAAAAAGTGGCTCCTTACTTTTTCTCACTGTGCACCCTTATCGAAATAGGATGGATTGCATTCCTAAACTTAATAGCTAACTCTTGGCATAGGCAAAGGTTTCTTAGAACACAGAAAGCATCAAAAATGAAGGAAAATTTGGTGAAGTAACATTTGTCAAAATGTAAATTTCCTCATTTAAAGATATCATTTAGAAAATGAATAAGCAGGCTATGAGCTCGAAGATGCCTGCAAAGCATAAAGGTTTAATATGTAGGATATATAATGAGCTCCTACAATTAATAACAAAAAGATAAATCACCCAATAAAAAGCAGGCAGAAAATATGAATACTTGACATAGGGAATATGCAAATAGCCACCAAAACATACAAAAAGCATCCGTGACATTATTAGTCACCAAACAGATGAAAGTAAAAATTGCAATGAGATAGCACTACACACCCACCAAAAGAACTAAACTTAGAAACTGGAAACACCAAATGTTGGTAAGAAGGCAGAAAAACCAGAACTTTCACGTATTGGTAAGAGTCCAAAATGAGTCAATTACTTTGGGAAAAGTTCTGCACTTTCTTAGCAAAGTAAGCATGCCCTAACCTAGGACTCAGTAATTTCACTTCATGATATTAGTGAAGAAAAATGAAAGCCTATATTGACAAAAGAAGTTGAACAAGAATGCTGAAAAGAGCTTACTTTATTATGGTTCAAAGTAGGAGAAGGATCGTCCCACAGACAAATGCATAAACTGTGGTGTCTTCTTACAGTAAGATGTAATAGTTGTATAGATAGTGGTCCTCCACTATGGGAAAAACAAAACAAAACAAAACATCTTGTCCATGAGCACATTGCTCATAAATAAAAGTAACATACACTAAAGATAATTGTCTAATTCAGTGCTTCCAAGTTCCTTGCTTAGTAAAAAGAAACAGATTGTCATACAAACACCAATATGCCTGTGTTTCAAAAGCAGACAGCGAAGGAAGCCACAGAGAGCAGGTTGCAGAGTGTATCACCAGGAGTCCACCCTTCCCATTGGACTCCATCCCAGTAAATGCATCATAAAATGAAACTACTACGGGGCACTGCTTAGCAAGACAGCACCCTGCTTAGCAAGACAGCACCCTGCTTTGTCCTGATTGGTTGTCCTTATATCCCTGACTGGGAGTATGGCTCACAAGAATGCATCTTACTGGTAACTTGGGGAAAAAATTCAAATTTGAACTATGGTTTTACTGAATTTCAATCACCTTTACATCATTGTACAGTAGAATAGTTCTAAGTACAACCATCATTAATTTGGGGGCCAAACTGTGTTCCACTTCTACAGAGTTTTAGACCTGACAAGATTCTGTCCTCTGGAGAGGGTATAGAGTAATGATCATCTTGGACACGGTATGAGGGGATTTTCTGAGAGACAGTGTTCTTGGGGAAGGTCTGGGCTAGAAAGGTTTACATATTAGGAAAACTCACCAAATAGTACATTCACGTGGATGCACACCATTGTTTGTGTTTTTTTCTCTAAAGAAACATATTGAACTGTAGTTGATACTGAAAGTAAGTGTGGGAAAAGAACAGTGTATCAATACCTGTAGCTCACAAATGCCTCCAGAGTAAGGTGGATCAGTGGATAAATGCATACAGCATTAAAGAACAAGCATAGCAATACATAAGATTTACAATCCAGGTGGTGGATATATGGTTGTTCACTGTAAAATTATGTACACTTACACTTTGTCAGAGTAAGGTACTAGGAAAATTGGTTGGAATGAAAATGTTTATAAGGTTCTAAAACTTCTCAGAATACACCAACCACTACTCTCCTCTGCAGTAAGCCACCCCATCTACACAACTTAGACTAGCTTGCATTTAACCTTATTTTTGCTGTATTTATATGGTGTCACTGCATTGAATGAGACAGTTCTAATTTTTGAGATGAGGTAGCATGCTACAGAACCAGAGATTTTGGGTCAGCTAAACATATGAAGGGTGAGATTTTTAATTCATTCTGCCCTTATAAGTAGACAATTGTACTGAAATAACTTTGCTGATCGTAGTTTCATCATTTTTAGTTTGACGATGCTGATACTTTCCATAGGAAAACTGTGGCACACTGATGTATTTTCAGATGCCTGCTCTGTCTAT
Organism: Petromus typicus; assembly: GCA_004026965.1. Taxonomy (NCBI): domain Eukaryota; kingdom Metazoa; phylum Chordata; class Mammalia; order Rodentia; family Petromuridae; genus Petromus; species Petromus typicus. The sequence goes on from PVIR01008391.1 coordinate 30,213, forward strand.
ACATCACTGTGTGGTCTCTGCTGTAGCAGGTGGGAATGCTCTATATCACATGGTTTGTTACCCTCTGAGGACCACTTCCTCCAAAGCCCCCTCCCCTACAAATCATCGTCAAACCCAGACACAACCCACTGGACAAGCCAGAAACTACAAACCAGAAGCCAGGAACAGTAAATAGGTGAGAATGTCCTTTGTGACCTGATTGAAAACAGAAGCATAGTTTATCTGCCAAGAACAAAAGACCAGAAATTTGGAGAGGGATGGCAGTTGCTGGTGGGTTCTTGGCAGAAAGATGGCCTGTGTGTCTCTGTAGACAACAGCTCTGTAGACCTTCCCCACTGGACATGTCTCTGACCATTCGTAGTGAGTGTATGAAGGTCACTGATGGATGGGGAGAAGTAGCCACCCTGCAGAAAGAAGTGAAACACGAGAGGCTTCCCAGCTCCTAAGACAGGAATAAAATGGCCACAGTTCCTAGCTTTTTAATTTGCTGTTCCAGTGAGTACTAAGTGTTTCTTATTCTCATGCATCATGTGGCTGAGATCCACTATTAAATCCCTTATTGCAATTCCCCTTCACTTGGGTGGTGCTGAAGACACTCTGAAGGTCAGGATAGAGTCCCATGTGCTGTGCCAACACTTACTAACTTGGTGGTTCACAACCATGGTTCCCATTCCTCACTCAGGGTGCAGACTTGGCTCAAGAAGGCAGGGTTCAGGGCCAGAGCAGAGGTAAAGAAAACATTCTTTTTGGAAAATATCAACCACCACTTGCAAGCACATGACTATGATCTGGCTCCAGAAGGCACCAAAGTCATATTTCTTCTGTCTTCCCCACTTCCTTGGTGGAGTAAGCCACTTGAGCACTCCCAAGTCCATCAGGACAGGCAGGGTTTGCTCTCCAAAAGCAGGACATGGTATATGGAGTCCTAAACAATATCTCATATGATCTCTGTACTTTTGCATCTATTTTTTTCATAAAAATAGTGCCAAGTGAGAGTGAATTTATAGAAAATGATTGGTATAATACATAATAAACCACTATGGCATGTGTCCTTAGAGAAGGCCCTTTTGCTATTGACAATTTCTTTCTTTTTTTTCTTTTTCTTTTTTTTTTTTTTTTTTTTTTAGGTTTTTTGAGACAAGGTCTAGCTTTTGTAGTTCAGGCTGGCCCTGAGCTCAGCCTCAAACTCATCACAGCAATCCTCCTGCCTCTGCCTCCCGAGTGCTGGGATTACAGGCGTGAGCTGCCATGCCCGGCACTGTGATATGTGGTACTGATTGCTGCTGGACCTGAGTCTCCACACCCAGTATAGGTATGTGGCTACCGGGGATCTAACCCGGGTCCTTGCGCTTGCAAGACAGGTGCTGGAACCATTGAGCTAAATCCCCGGCCCTGCTATTGACAATTTTGCTCAAAGGGTGAGAATGTGTTTATTCTGTTTTTGAATGTGTTTACTCATTCTGTAGATAGATGCCTGCTATATGCCAGGCAGGATGCTAAATACCAGAAATAAAGTGAAGAGCAAGAGAAACATAGGTCTTGCACTCATGGATATTGAGAATAATGGATGGTAAAGGTCAACAAATAGGAAATTATCAAGCCTGTTCTGGTGCCTGTTATGAGACAAGTGTCCTAGAGGTGACTCTGATTTATACCTGGTACACACAATATTTATTAGAAGAATGAAACGGAATTATCCAGGTAAAGGGCACAAAGGAAGAAGGGTTCTACCAATGGGTGCCAACAAAACCACAGATCCTGCCATGAAGAGGTGTAGGGCATTCCAGAAGCCATCAGCATGAGAGAGAGGAGGTGAGTGAGCAGTTTCTAGGTGAATGGAAGAGGATGGACTCTACCATAAACAGCGAGAAGCTATGGAAAGGTTGATAAGTAGAAACTCCATCACAGGTGTGTCTCAAAAGGTCATGGAGGATATAGTAAGTTTTTAGGGGCCTCAGCTCTCAAAACAGATGCTGTTTTAACAGATGCATTAAAGCTGCCCATCTACTAGTCAGTTCTTAAGTCCTCTTCCACATATCCTCTGAGGGACTCGTGTTTCAGCTAAGTTATATGTTTTCTTCATTCCCCATCAGCAAAAGTTCTACCTGGGACATGTAACCACACACTAAGCTGAAGTCAGAGCAAACCAAGTGGAGAGGAGATCACACTGCCATTTCCTACTCTCAGCTCCACTACTTCCTTCCCCTGTGTGGTCCAGTTTAACATTTAATCAAATCTCTACTCTGGACAAAATGATAAGTATATGTAAGAAGAGCAACATTACTGGGATGTTTTGAATACCAGTATAAGAAATTTTAATTCTGCAAAATAATCTAGTTGTAAACAAACTATACTAGTGTGGCATTATTTGCTGATATCATGTGGATAGATCATGCTAGTAACGTCTCTGTCAAATAAAATGTCCGAGTAGTATCTTCAGCTATGACTCAGATTAGTTAATTGGTATTATCTTCTTTATTTGGCTCTAATATAGTAAAATGAGAGCCTGTGGAAGGTGTGATGCCTCACCCAGGAGCCATTTCCGAGTTGAGAACATAGCCTATCTGTGCACATCGTCCTTTCCAAGTTGAGGCTGGACTTTCCAGTGTGCATTTGAAATTCAAAATGTCAGGCCCAGTACTCTCGCTGCATCTCTGAGGGCATGACATGGCCTTTATAACTAAATGTTAAAACATAACTTGAAGGCTGGTAGTTGTAATTCCATTTTCCAGTCCCCAGTGCTGTCAAAGGCACTGTGCAATATGCTGTCAGGCCAGCGTGGTCAGATGAAACACAGTAGTTTCCTCAGTAGATGCTCTTCTCCATATAAGAAGCACGTCATAGGCATGGATCTTACAGCCCACCAGCGATGTCCTCAGTTCCTTTTATCCCTCTTCTTTGAGGTCACTAGAGAAAGCCCTGCAGAGAATGCAGAGAGGAGGGCACCACAGAAGTGGAGAAGACTCATTTTTCAGCTTCCCCCTGAGTCTCTCCTCTGTGTCTTGCATGAGGCAGCTGGACAATGGGAAACTGTCTGAGCAGTGAGGTGGCGGTGGGCATTTGTCAAGTTGGCTTCCAACATCTGCAGTGATCTGCCTGAGTGAACGCACAATAGACTATTTCAGGCTGATGCTACCTTAGAGAGTAGAAGGGCGAAAAACAGTTACCAAATGACTTCGTGTGAGAGATGTTCATGGAAAAGCTACCGCCAACATCACTGTTCAGTTTAACAAACGATCTCATGATATAGGTTACCAAAAAGCCACCAAAAATAATTTAAAAACTAAAGTATATTATCAATATGGCAATAAATGTAAATCCTGATTGTTTAATTGATTTTATTGGTACATTTATATAAAAGCAATATTTAGAATTTTTTAAAAACAAAAAAAATGAATAATACAAAATGGAAGGAAAATGCATATGATTCTGACCACACATGAAGTTTAAAGAAATATATAAATTTTTAGGCTAATAAAAATAAACTGAAAAATTTTCCTTCTGGATGTAGAGGTGTTCACTGCAAACAGACTGCAAAGTTTTAAAAATTGTATTTGAAGGCACAGTTTTTACTGTGGTAGACAGGACTTGCAGGCTTGAGATCCCAGAGGGAAGATGATTGAGAAGAGTAATTTTCAGTGCATTTGTCAAGGATTCAGAAGAGAAAAAAGAGAAAGAGAATCCTAAGAGAAATCAGTAGCTAAGACACAGAAATTCAGCAGACTCAAAAGAAGGAAGTGATAACGCTTCAAGAACCACCAAGTCAGAGGGGCCCTGGTCAACAACACCTCAGCCTGGAAGGAGAAGCCATAGTCTGCTGTCCCTGAGGTGTAAGCACATGTAGAGCAGACCAAGATCACAGATTCTCAAATCTAAATTAGAAGTAGCTCAGACCAAAACTCTGATGGCAGTACCCAAACCAAGTCAATCTCTAGAGAATGAGAACTGAGCCTGACCCTCCAAGTATCTGTGCATTTTTCATAATTTGTTCAAAACTCACTATGCACGTCAAAAGGAAGTGCTGAATAACTGAAAATCAGGTAGAGAATATCCGATACAAGCAAATCCACGGCTACCCATATATTTTAATTACCAGGTATGAGATAGCTCTTATGAATATGTTAGAAATGATACAAAATAACAAGGTAAATTTCACCAAGAATTGGAATACATTAAAAGATAAATAAATTGAAACTTAGGACTTAATAGTTTTCATAGTGAAGAGACAGAATGTAAAAGAGGAAAGAACGTAAAACAGGCAAACGCAGTAGAAGTTATGATCTGTGTGTACCTGGAGATCAAAAGCAGGGGAGGAGCAGTATGTCGAGATTTTACAAAATTCTCAGGCCAACAAAAGGCTCTCTGTGCCCCAAACAGATGAATTATGACAAAAACCACTTCTACCTGTATCAGAGCAAAATTCTTGGAGACCAAAAACAAGAGGGAAACTCTCATCACAGCCACTTTACCCCTTAAAGAAGAAGCAATAAATGGCAATGGAAAGAAATGTCGAAAGGGATGGGACGTGGGCACTGCACCATATAGGTTTTCTTTTTGAATAAATGTATATACTTCATGATAAAAACAAGATGCTTCTAGGAATTTTTAATGTAGTAGTCCATGTGTAGTGCATTATGCTGCACATCCTTGCGTGGGATTGGTGTGAGGACATGACATATCTCAATTTCTTTTTGTCAATCCTCTCACTTCTCTCATTCCTTAATCTTCCTTTTTTATTTTTTGTACCTGTTTTCAGTACACAATGTTCCTTGTTTATAGTTGGCACATGGATATAACGCATCCTGTTCTCCCTCCAAGATGTTTTTCAACCAAAAGCCAAAACCAGGGAGTAATTTTTAGCAGTAAGCTTGCATTTAAAGAATGATTAAAGCAAGTAATTCAGGCCAGAAGAAAATGCTCCTAGATAGAAACATGGAAATGCAGCAAATAAAGAGTAACAGCAAGAGTAATATATGAATAAATCTACATAAATCCTGATTATGTGAAATCAACCCTTCAGGTTTAATAAAGAAAAGCTACAACGTGCAAGAATTGCACAAATGCTAAGGTTAAAAGGAAATGAATTCCCAGGTCCTTGAGTTGTCTAGAAAGCGGTAAATACTTTAATTTTTATCAGATTTTCATAAGCCATCGAGCCATTTAGCCATCTCTAGAATAGCACAAATTGAAAAAAATAGATATTATTTGAAAAATAGTAGCTTGAGAAAAGTGAATGACAGGTACTATCTGACCCAAAATAGAAGTGAGAAGAACTGATGTTTTTTGTTTGTTTGTTTGTTTTGGACAGGGTCTCACTTTGTAGTTCAGGCTGGCCCTGAGCTCAGGCTCAAACTCACATCACAGCAATCCTCCTGCCTCTGCCTCCGAGTGCTGGGATTACAGGCATTAGCCACCACGCCCGGCACTGTGGTATGTGGTACTGGTTGCCGCTGGCGTGAGTCTCCACACCCAGTATTGTTATGTGGTTACCAGAGATCGAACCAGGCCCTTATGCTTGCAAGACAGGCACTGGAACCGCTGAGATATATCCCCAGCCCCAAGAATTGATGTTCTAAAATCAGACACAGTGGTAGAGCCTTTGCGTAGCATTCACAAGGTCCTAGGTTCAAGTCCCAGCAGGAGGCAGGGGGAGCACAACCAAATGAATTAGTAATCATGCAAAATGTAGGTAGAATAAATATCCCAAATTCAAAAATTAACACACTGCATCTTAGAATATATTCATTTATATGCTATTTATAAGATAGAAGTGCTATTTTTAAAAATACAGCCAGAAGAGAAAGAAAAAATTGAAAGTAAGAAGAAAAAGAAGGGAACAATGCTTCTACCCCTATATATATAGGGTAGGGGATCGAGACAGGGCAAGGGTATGGGAAAAAACAAGAATCAAGATATATTATGCACAGGTACAAATTTCAATAAGGAATATGATCATAAATTTTATGTAAAATGTATTAGTAAGCTCAACCTAGAATAATTTCAAAAAATACAGAAAGATTGTAACACTAATGAACAGAAAACTAGAGTGGGACAGTAACATAAAGGGTTCAAAGTAAGAAACATTCCTACAGATAATGAAATTAGTGACAAAAAGTGCCAGCTTATTCAGAGTACAGGTTCTTCGATGGAGATAGAAAAATCTGAGCTATAAATTCCTGTTCAGCTATTTTAAGACCTAGTCACAAAATTATAATTTATTAAGTATTTGTTTCTATAATTATCAATGTGTCTTTCTACTCATAAATTCCCTAAAGGTAAAAATTATATTCCTTATTGTATATCCAACACTTAACACAGAAACAAACACAGAACAGAACCTCAGTACTTGATTTTCAGTTGAATAAATGGATGAATTGACGGTGGGTTTGATCTTAAGGAAAACAGGACATTTTCTTTGCATGCTACAGAAAAATATCCCATTTCCAGACACTGATTATACAACCTATACCTTTTTAAATCTCAGAATGATTTTAATATCGTAGTGAATATGTTTTTGGCTTTTAGTCGAAAAACATCTCGGAGGGAGATCAGGATGTGTAATGTACTTATACCAACTCTACACAAGGAACATAATGTTATGTACTGCTAACAAGTGCCAAAAGAAGAAGAAAGATTAAGGTATGAGAGAAATGAAATGGATCCAAAAACAGGAATTGAAATGTGTGATGTACACAGATCAACCCTCCACAAGGATGGTAAACATAATGTACTTAACGTGTACTACTGAATTAATAATTTCTAAAAACATCTCTCTTGTGTCACAAAGTATACTGCTAGTGAGAGGCCTAGGATAGCACCCATCTGGGTGGTCATGGCCGTGTGGTCATGAGGACTGTGTCTGGCCCTCGTCCCCTCCTCTCTGGCTCTTCCCTGAGTCTCTGCTTCCCAGGTCCAGTGAGTTGAGAAGCTTTCTGGTGCGTGCCCATCTGCTGTGGTGATGTTCCTATCATATAACCAGGTGGCCACGGATTGAAATCAAGAGACAAAATGAACCTTCTCTCTTTGGGTTGTATGTATCAAGTATTTTGTGACATAAGCTGAAGGCTGATAAATTCGTGTGGACAGCATAGACAGACTGAACAAAGAATGCCGCGTGCTCCCTCAGGATGGAGTAGAATGGGTGCAGATTTTATCCGCTGCTCGGGATGGGTGCGACTGAGAACCTATGAATTACGTATCTCTGGAATTTTCCACTTCGTATCTTCAGGCTTTGTTTAACCTCAGAAACTGAGACCTCAGAAAGTAAACTCACAGGAAAAGGGGAACGAGTTTGTCTACCTTTTTAGGATCTCATTCAGAAGAGAGGTCACTGGAAGGGCGTATGTGGTCCTTCCTGGGGCCTCAGTAGAGCCAAATGTCATTGACTTACCACAGCTTCTTCTAAAGTTCCTTTGGATGATTTTTAGCTATGCATGTGACTGTTGCCCTCATAGCTGCTTCTGTCTTAGTCTTACTTTTACTTGGAACTTAGATATTTAAATGAGAAGGTGTCAACACAGACATATAGATTGAGGACTCTGACTGGGGCTCTCGGTCCTCATTCACACATGCTGTGGGGCTTCATTGCCAGTTCTGTCCCTCAAAACCTTAACTGCCACCTGCTCTATCCACATCCCCAAACCCAATAGCTACAAAGAAAGAAAATCAAGGCTCTTTAAGCCAATCTATTGAGATAATGCTGTGCTCTGTAGAATGTTTGAAATCTTTCAGCATCTGTTCAGTTTTCACTTTTGCATGGAAAACTACCTGCTTCCAAGTCATAAATACACTGCACCTTTCTGCAGACCTAAAATTGAGTTTGTTTGGTTTCCCTGGCAACTACGACAATTAATTAGAATACTTGAGCCTGGTAAGTTTATGGATGCAGAAAATATTTCAGGTATAAATAGTGCAATCTGTTTATGCTCAAAAGAATTTTTCCTTTAATTTGAGAAACAGGATTTTGCCCCCTTTTTGTAGATTAATACATTTTCTTTCCCCATAAACTCTATAAGTAATAGTCAGAGATTAATGTTGGTTGAACTCATCAGGAAAATTTGCCAGTGCTCATGCTTTGTGTTGGCTGGTGGCACAAATTCTGGCCTCTGGGCAGTGGCAATACTTGGCCCATGCTGGGCTGTGACAAAGCTAGTGGACATAGTCACCAAACCCCATAGAAATGGCTGCTCTTTTCCTAAATTAGATGTGGTATAAATAATGCTATGTATGAGAATATGGGTATGAAAACAATTTTCTGCTATGATTAGCTGCATACAAAGCTAAGAGGTGTTCATTAAATGTATTTTTAACAATGCTGTAGCAATTCATATGTGTTCCCATAGAAAAGAAGATATGGGAATTATTGTTTATTGAATGTTTAATCCATGTCAATCACTGATTCCAGTGTTTCATACATACTCTTTCATCATCATGATTAAACAAGGTGGATACTATGAAGCTCGTTCAGAAATGTGGAAGCCAAGATCTTGGGCAGTGAAGCAGATGTTCTGATTCCCTGTGTTTGGAGCTAGAACTCAGGAAAGGTTACTCACATCTTAAGCCTGCGCCTTCCCTTATCTGCTCAGTGCCAGCCCTCTAACATGAGAGTGAAAGTGGAGGGAAAAGGGCTCCTACTTTATTTACCTCCGGGCAGGCCATGCTAAGCCTTTCTCTCCTGTGTACACATGTGTGCTAGGGCATGAACCCAGGGCCTTCACACTGAACTGTATCCCTGATGCTTTCTGTATTTTATTCTGTATTTTATTTTTATCTCTGTTATGTTGGGCTCAAAATTGCAGTCCTCCTGCTGCAGCCTCCCCAGGCCACTGGCCTCTCTGCGCACATGCGTGGCTAGTCCTGTTCAGAATCCACCTCTTGCCTTCTTCTCAGTGTGTGCAAAATTTCTTTTGTCAAGATATACTTGTCTGCCAACTGACCTTTCGCCCAGCTACACTCCTACTTTTTAGCTGATTCTCAAGGAATAAAAACTTGAGCACAAGTGGTGAGTCTCGTGAACCCAGATTTGCATCAGGAAGGGAAGAAAGAGGTGGAGTGGAAGGAACCTGACCTGGTGTTGAGGTGTCTCAACACCTCCCGTGATTCCTGGGAAGCACCTTTCCTCAGCGCCATCACTGATAATGTCACGTAATGGGACTTAGTCTACAGCCAGCGGAGGCTCCGGAAGCCCTTCAGGGGTAGCAGTGTGAGCCCCACACTGTGCAGTCCATCAGCAGTACACTCCAGGGCTTTTCCTTTTCCTTCTACTAACTACAGAAATTTACCTTCTTCCTGGGACTAGTTACGACAGTCCGGGGAAAATGGGCAGTTCGAGCTATTTTCTGAGCTACATTTTGTGACCTGAACAAGATTCTAGGAATGGTTAATCAACAGTCCTATTTTGGATTATTTTGTCATTTCTCTATTCCCTCATGCTAATCATTTTCCCATTTCTCACACAAGAGTGTCTAGTTAAAAAAAAAATCTAATCTCTTCTGTGAAATTCTAATGCATATTTTCCTAGGGCCACCTGGATCTTAACTGGGAGTGAAGATGTTTGCCAGTTTTACAAGAAACTTAGAAATTCCATTTATGCATGCTATTCTCAGCTGTAAATATATATTCTCTCCCATCGTACTATAAAATGCACTCATTACATTTCAGATTCTAATTGAACTGTACCAAATTGTTGCTATTTCTCAGTTAAAACACTAGATTACTTTTCCAATTTAGAGAAAAACTCAGTTTTAGGGTTCTGTAAATTGATTTCCTGGAAACACAGAAAGGTCTGAAGGCCATCTTCACTAACTATGACCTGACAGCACTTGGATATCCATAATGTAAAGACTGTCCAGCTTTTTTCTTTCTCACCATCTTCTTTCCTTCCCCCTTTCCCTCCTTTTTCTCCCTCCTTTCTCCTTCTCTGTGCCTACCTGCCTGTCTTCTTTTCTCTCTTCCTTTGTTGTCTCCTTCCTTTGTTCCTACCAGTCCTTTTCTGGAGAGCAGATGCTGCTTTCTGTTACTGTCCACGTGCCTGAGCCTTCACTTTTCTAGTTGGCCCCATTGCAAATAGGTTCAACTAATGTGATGTAAGCGGCAACTGTAGCACTTCTGGCCGAGACTGGAAAGGTCACCTTGAGGTAATGAAAGCTGCAGGCAGAGTGTACTGGGAATTGGAGGTGAAACAATTAATAAAATTTCTTTGAACGCCCTTAATGTCAACTTTGTATTTCTAAATCTTTTCAGAGAAAATTAGAAATCTCATTTGGTAAGGGGATAAATAGCTCTGAGCATTTCTTTCCTTTCAAAGACTGTGAGCAGGACCCTGTCTTACTCAGCACTAAAGTTCAGTACCCAGCACAGGCCTGGATAGTATTAGGATATCCATGATGCTTGTTGGGTGGAAATTTCAGCTGTTTTTAAAACACTAAACATGTCTATTTCTAAGATATTTAGAAATACATTTAAGGAGTTAACTAGCTAGAATTACTGTGGCCAAAAATAGGAACGGCCACATAAAAGTTTAGCAAGCTACGTTTTTCTTCTGCTGTTGAGATGGTAGTAGGAAATTTATGAATTCTTTTGTTATTTGGCTTTTTTCATTTTCAAATTGATTCTCCTAATTCTTGTAGCACTTTCTTGGGAAACATATCCATCTCGTCCATGTGCTTTGTTTTTCATATATGCATTATTATATCACCTTTTACTTTTTCTGTACTTGAAACTCTTCACCATTTATCTCCCTTCCTCTGGCAGATGCCAAACCTATAATCTCTCAAGCATTTCAGAATCTCTCATCAAATTTTCTTTGTATTGTCCATGTATAGATTGTTAGCACCCCAACAGGGTCTAAATTTAGTCTACTGCTCAAAAAATTCATCTTTGTAGAAAGGCCAATTAGCAGACCCGACTGATGCCCAAGGCAGGCTCCAGGTAGATGATAAGAAAAGGCAGTGCTGATAATAAAAATGTCCTACCTAAGGAGCATCAGCATTGTCTCAATAGCAGCCATCCTTCACCAACTGGGTGGCAGAACTGGGGCTTTGAGTGCCACACTTTCTTGGTCCATTTCCTTCAGTATGCGTATTAGCAGGATGTTCATCCTCTCCACGAAGTGGTGTCTCATGTGCCTGGTGACCAAATGTGCAATGGGATCTCAATCCTCATCTCCTTCTTCTGCTTTGGCTGCCATTGTCATATCCCAGGAAATCTCTCCCAGCCACTTTTCAGAGTAACAGTGACTAGAGACTCAGTGTCTGAGACAGGCTACAGTTTGTGCCATAACTGATGGTTCTCAGGGAGCCTAACAGAGAAGAGTTGTTTGTAGAAGCAAAATGAGCTGCTTTCATTTTAAATCTGTCACTAGTTATCACCAAAGGAGCCCAGCTTAACACTGGGCCCCACCAACTGGCCTCCAATAATTTTATGATAACAGGCCTTGTCACAAACCGTAGAGTTCATGAGCCCAGCAGAGCTGGAGCCAGGGACCCTTTCCCTCCTCATCTTTAACTTTCACATTAAGCTTCTCCCAAAAGAACATGATCTCCCCCAGATACCAATTTCCTGCCTCTTCTTTTGCCTCAGACTCCTTAAGCATCACTATTCTGGCAAAGAAGCTTTGAGGGAACTCTCTGATAAATGTCTTTGCGTTATGCAGAAAAAATTTAAGCCTCCACATTTGAAGAAAAAGCACTCTCCTGCAACATTAAAACCATTTTCTGTTCTACATTTCTGGAAATTCACACATAATGAGACTCTAAAGCAGATCACCTTGTTCCATCCAGAGTGCTTTGTGAGGCTGGGAACACAGTTGAGAAGACCTTTTCCCTGAACATGTGAGGTTCTGGGCTCAGTCCCCAGCAACACCACCACCACCAAAGAAAAAAGAACAAAAATATTTGGAGAAGGAGGTCCTAGATGAGCGCAGGCACTGTGAGTCACAGAGGACAGGGGGAGTCCAGAGGCTGACAAGAGACAGGAGAGCCAGACCCTGTGCGGACTTCCCCATGGACAGCAGAGGGAAAGGTCCATCTCTTGAGAGACTGACTGGACAGCGAATTAATCAGATTCAGGACTTACTGACTCATGCTCAGGACAATGGGTTTCTATACCTCCTCCCTGATCGCTGGTCCTCAGACAGGTCTGACATGTGTGTTGTGTCATGATTTCCTGGGCACATAGCAACCAAAACGCAGCTCGTTAGGACACATGAGGTAAAACTCTGCTCACATCTAAACAGGAATGGCATCAAGTATTGTAGGTGCTTGCTGGTTTTCAGCACTCGGGGTGAAATTATGCCTGTAGTCCTGTAAATTAATGCTTTTCTCCCAAAGTCTTTTGGTCTGTAACATCTCAAAGAGTGACCCTCAATGACAGTCTGGTACTAGCTTTAGTGATTATGAAGTGCTGGTTAGAATTTCAATGCTAATATCCTGACAAATATTCATGAGGTACCTTTCACTGGTGCCTTGACAAAGATAGACAAAGAGTAACCAAACCAAGAACATCCAAACAAGTGCCCATGAGATTTTCTTCCTTGGTTGCACCCTCTGAGCATCACTTTCTCCTTTGATCCCTCAAGAATAATGAGTGTAAAGCCCAGCCTACTTTGCAAAACCTGAAAACACATCACTTGTTTCTCATAGTAATAATCCTCAGAAGTATACAAGAGATTACTGTTCATACTTTGCCATGATCAAATATTGTTCTTCCACTAAGAGGAGCCTAAAACAAATGACCATAGTTTCACAATACAAAACATGGAAGGTTCATGGCTAGATCCTATCTTTTTTCTTGTATGTTCCCCCTGATCCCTTGTGCTGCTGCTTTCTCCTTCCTGGGAATCTGCCCTTCTACATGGTTCTGAGCAGGAAAGGGCAGAGCCTGTCTGACCATCTCAATAACAGAAGACCATTGTTGCCTTTCCCTTTTCAAAATCACATCTTTCAGAACAATAACCAAGTACTTTGGTGAGAGGTGGCTGTGTCTGTCCTAATGTTTTTATTCACATCCTGAGTAGAACAGACAGTGGCTGAGTGTCTGCTCAGTGTACAGTGGGTGACCGCAGCAATGGATCACATTTCAGGGTGCATCCCTGGAGGAGCTGGCTGCTTTCTGTTTGCCAGGTTTTTGTGTTTCATGTTTACACTTTTCGGCTTAAATTACCCAACTATCCCTGTATCAAGTCCCATTTTCAGTTGCTGTTGCTCTGTGTTTATTCACATAGCTGTTATCAAAGCACAGAGAATAAATAAACGACTCAATGTACCCTCCGAACCTAACACAAAACATTGTTCAGTGGTGCAAAAGCAGATGCTCATTTACTCCCTGAGAGCTTCTGAAAATAAGCTTCCAGTGCACCTTCCTGGAGACAGGGTGCGGTGGCGAGCTCAGCAGATGTCCTCCATGGTAGAAGCCCGAGCTGCTACCCAGGCATCACCCCAGGAGGTGAGGACTCGGCTCCCTGGAGAGTGAAGCAGCAGCCTGACACCTCCTTTTGTTGTGCACCAGGACACTGAGTCACCTGCACATCTACAGACAGTGCCCACTGCACATGTCTGTGCACAATCACACACACACACACACACACACACACACACACACACACACACACACACGCTTGACAGACATCGGCCACTTGTAGCTAACATAACCCATAAGCCTGCTTAATGAGAGAAACGTGTTTTTGGCCTGAAATGTGACAGCCTACCCTTCAGCTTGCACGTGTAAAGACACTTCTTAAAGTGTTTGCAGCCCACAAGGGGGTGTCTGGTGTAGAACAGGGGGCAAGAAGCAGGTTGTGCCTACTGCCCCCTGTCCACCAAGGGAACTCAATGGACGTGGGGCCTCTGAGCATTTGTCAGGTGAAGGAAAACTGAAACACAGCAAGCACCAGTGTTCTCTCATCAGACCAGTGGATACAATAGCAGTCTTGCTCTAAGTACTTCCATGAGCAGCTCCTACTCTTGTGTTCTAGCCCTTTTGTGGTGCTCACTACTGTTGCCTGGAGGACAGACGAGAGCTGGCACTAGCCCTTTAATAGCACCTCAGTATAAAGCTGAGCTGGATTCTTGACATGGATGCATTTATCTCTGTCCCTTTTTGCTTCAGGAACCAACCTTGCATTGCAAAGAAAAGAGGAAAAAAATGTACACAGAGCCCATAAAGACCCTCTGATAGAGTGATAGATCTTTTTTAAACACTGGGGCATTACAGGATTTTATGAAGCAGTAAAACTTTCTCTGGGCATGAGGAGTGCGGTCTGACAGAGACCATTTTATCTGTGAGGCATTAAAGTATAAGTGCCACATCGGACAAGCATAATAGAAGAAGGAAAAAATAATAATTTCAGCAACAGCTGTGAACTCCTTGAGCAAAAAGGATCAGACTACAGGATACCTAATGATCTTCGAGAAAGCCCGAGAAGAGCCCAGCCCACACAGCGCCTGCTCGCTATCAGAGGGATTTTTGTAGCTGCTTCATCCTACATTTCACTGTGAAAAGCTGTAGAAAATTGATAAAATTTCAAGCAGACTTTTCTGAAGTAGTTTAGACACAAGGACAGTCAATCTCCTTCTCTCATCTCATCCTGCTCTGTTTCCTTCCTCGCTTGGTCAGTGATATCTGCACTATTATTTTGTACATATGTTTAGTGAACATCTACTCTACACAAAGTAAAGCATAGATCTCTGCCTTCCTCAACTGCATCTTCTTATGAGTGAGTGAAACAAGATAAAAAAGGTACAGTGGTGCCCTCAATTCACCAATGTTTTTGTTGGCAAATGTGGTTCACAAACAGAAGCATTTGGCAGAATTTTGGTTTTGTTTGCAAACTCTGCTTGGCAAATGACTGTATCCATCTTCCTCACACAAACACAGACATGATCATCTTTTTCAAAATCATGGAACAAATTAAATTCATGAACCAAAGCACCCCTGAAATTACAGATTCATCACAACAGCTGTAAAAGAAATAAGTGAAGTCATTGTGACATACTGGCAAAAAGGAGTAAGGGGAAAGGTAGCTTATGATTGTGTGGTCTGGAAAGAAATGTTCCAAGAGTAAAAAACTGTGGATTTTACTGAATGCCGTTTTCCATAGTTTCATCAGCTCTCATTTTGTGGAATCCCCAACCAATCTAATGCATTTCCCTTCTCTTTCTTTAGACAAGACGGAGCCTAAGCTATTGCAGTCCCAGCGATGCCTGTCCTTTTAAAGGAAGTGGACTCAAATATTGCTTTTATATACTTCTAGTGTGACAGTGACCCATCAAGACATGTCTGTGATCCAGCTTCCACACTGTTTAAACATATACCCTCTTTTTCCAGTTTTAGGAGAGGACTATAAAGCTAATATGATCTCATCAGCAAACCTTCTGTTCTTCAGGTAGATAAGTTTATTTTCTTCATGTCACCTTAAACCTAGATACTCATCCCATGCCTTTTTTTTTTTTTTTTGAAAGTAACATCTTCTGGAACATCTCTAATATTCTATTTATAATGTAAAATAGCCCAATTTGGACAAGATAAAGACAAATAGTTCATGATCCAGACTCAGCTCACAAGGCTGAATAAACTAGAAAAGGGTAGATTAGCACTTCACCCAAAGATAGGTCACATCCAAGACTTCTGATAAAGGATTACTTCACACACTGTGTTTAATATGTTTGCTTCCCTTGATGTGACACAGATTTAAGTCCGAGTCGAGAAAGTGATTCCTTAAAAATGGTTTATCGGGGCCGGGGAGTTAGCTCAGTGGTTCCGGCGCCTGTCTTGCAAGCGCAAGGACCCGGGTTTGAATCCCCGGTAACCACATAACAATACTGGGTGTGGAGACCCACACCCGGCAGCAACCAGTACCACATACCACAGTGCCGGGCGTGGTGGCTCATGCCTGTAATTCCAGCACTCGGGAGGCAGAGGCAGGAGGATTGTGATGTGAGTTTGAGGCTGAGCTCAGGGCCAGCCTGAACCACAAAAAAGCAAGACCCTGTCTCAAAAAACCTAAAAAAAAAAAAAAAAATGGTTTATCATTTTCCTTCACCATCCCAAAATATCAAATAGCCCATTGTCTCTTCAGCTTCTGTGTCCCCGCCCCCCAATAGCCAGGAGGCTACTCAATTACAGGACTCTCTTCAGGTGACACATCCATATAGACAGCTTGTTTCTCTCAGCCTTTCTTCCATCTCATTGCCTTTCCCTTCCATGAAACTATACTTTGTTTCAAACTATATTAGTCTTCTTTCTTCTGAAATACTATTGTGATCATTATTCAAATATCTAGCACACTGATATATAGGCATGTAAATAACAGGATTGAAGACCCAGAAAAGATATAAATACCATCTATAAGTAGTAAAAGACTCTAAGTAGTTATATATAAAATGCACTAAATGTTTGATGCTACTATTTATCTTTATTTCATGTATTATGTAATGCATCATTACTAGATGTTGCTTATTTCATAGTAGATTTCACTGAATCTTATTAAATGACAAATTCAGTGTAATATATTTTTATTTTTTCCATTTTTTTTTCCTTTTTAATGCTAAACTTTGAAAAACCCCTTTGCTGATTTGGATTTAAATGTATTGGGTAAAAATCTCACAGAGGATTTTTTTCCTGCTTGGAAATTATCTCATAAATAAATCTGTAAGGTTATAGAGGTAAAACCCTCTGATACTATGCTTCTGATGCATTGCATAGTATTTGCCCATCTTAAACAAACAAACAAATACCCTAGAAAATATGGTACCTGAAGCATATACTAATTTGGCAATAATGCTGATGAGATGTGTCTCTGAAAAGTAGCTAGAGGTCATCATATTAAATACAAGCTTTCACCTGCCCTGAGTCCTTGATACACATAGACAAATGAGCTATTTTGTGCTGAGACCATTGTGCAAGGTGTGATAGTCCCAGTTAGGGTGACAGTGATGTCCACTCACAAGGAGCCGTGTCCTTTCCCCACAGCATGCTGGGGTCACACAACTACCAGCTTATGGAGAAGCGCTGCCTTGGCCAACCATAAACTTTTGTTTTTCTAGTACGTTCTGCTAAGCCTTGTACTTGCTGGCTGTTGGATTCATCATTCTGTAGTCAAACACACCAGGGGATTCTAAATGGTGTGTAAAGTGAACATCTGTCCACCGCAGGATGGGCACATCTGCACTCATTAATTTTTCATCATTTCCCCAAATCAGGGGTCAGATGTTCACAATGTGTTAATGTCCTGGCACTCCTCTCCTATGAATTTCATGCCTCTGAAGCAGATCTTGCAATTAGAAGAAAATGCGATACTTCCGGCGGAGAACGTGGATAGTAGTGGAGACTCTACCTTCCATTCTCAGTGAATAAAAGAAAAAGACCCTCCAGATAATCACATCTTCCAAAAGGAAAGAAATGGGAATTATCTTCATGCTTACTGAACATGGAATAATCATCTTTGTTGCTTCTTTTAAGCTTATTTAAAAATAAAACTTGTCTTTGGAACTTCTTATTTTGTATTCTTTTCCTAAATGCAATGGTTCATGATGATATTTTCTTTCACCTTCTCTTCACATAGCTTAACCAAGTATTGTGTCTTTTCCACTATGAATTTCTCAGTCTTTTATGCTTTCCTTGATTTTTCTTTCATATTCTAAGAGAGGGAGAGAGCGATCCGGTGCCATCCAGGGCCTTCTCATAACCTCTCCATTGGCTCTGGAGTTTTAGTTCTCTTTCTCTCATTTTGTCATATTGTACTGACTATGGGGTAGGGAAAAGATTTACGGAGGGCAGAAAACCATGACCACTGCCCACGGCTGGTGGGTTTAAAATGTGCAGTGAGCTACATCTGCCTCAGGAGGGAGAACCCTATGCAAATGAGACCATCATATTCTATAGAAACAAACTATTCTCAGGAACTTGGCCTTGGTTAATTACCAATCTCATGATGTGTTAAATATCCAAAAATAACTGTTGATTGTCCTTCTTTGTAGAGAGTTTACATCACAGCAGGAGGGCTCATGAAGAGAGAAGATGTTTTTAAAATTTGGATGGCTTCCCAGGATTTTTTTTTTTTCCTTCCCATTTTCCAAAAATGTAAGATAACTTCAGAAATTTCCCAACCTCCTCTCAGGTTTGAAGAGCAGGAAATAGGCATCATCATTGCCCCTTAGGAAACAAGGTTATCTGCTTCTCTGCTCAGCTCGGCAGCCCTTGT
This sequence comes from Petromus typicus, assembly GCA_004026965.1. Taxonomy (NCBI): domain Eukaryota; kingdom Metazoa; phylum Chordata; class Mammalia; order Rodentia; family Petromuridae; genus Petromus; species Petromus typicus. The sequence continues at coordinate 48,412 of PVIR01008391.1, forward strand.
GAGCATTTGTTAACATCAAGTCAGCTGTTTGAGTTCACAGTTGCTATCAGCCTAGACCTCATTATCAAGGGTAAGAAAATGCTTTTTTGTGAGCTTGCTTTTCTTAAAGTCTCTCCTTTGTTAGCAACCACAACCATTACTGCTTTTGTGAATGTATTTCATCCTACATCATTCCTTCCTTGAATACAATGGCCGGACTCCATTCCAAGGTCTCCACAGTGCTTCCCAGCCAGGGCTGCTGGCGACCAGCGAGCACCGGCCGCTGCTTTCTTATCAAGTACACTGGCCCAGCACTGCAGAGCAGCTCAAACTGAGAACTTGTGCTCCTCATTTTTATTGATCAGGAGCTGTAGATTTTCTGTTTCTAAGGAGACAAAACTTAGACACAGGTGCTACAGGTAACACTGATGTCTTAGATTTGAGTAGTGCTCCACAATTTACAACACCTTTCCCTCGCTGTTATGTCACCCTTCCAGCCGTGGACTAGATAAATAAAATACGCTGTAACAGCCTATTTGGGAACTCAGACCTGTGTGTGTTCACTTGTTTCCCTATCTCTATACCAGCCCTATGGGAAAATTTTATGTATTATCTCATTTAAGCCTCAGAAATGAAGTAATTTCCAATTCCAGCACCCACTGCCCTTCTAAAAAAAAAACCTATTACTCAAAACAAATGACAACGCCTACTGCTCCTCACAGATGACTCAGATCATTACTCAGAACAACTCACGCCTTCTCCAGAAGCACTAACTTTTGCTGTCCCTGACAGGGACCCCAGGGGAGTCGGGGTGGTGAGGGGCAGGGGACCTCATAGCCCACGGGAGCTGCCAGGCCTGAATCCCAGATGCTGGTCCTTGGTTTCATTACATGACAAGTATTATCGCAATTTCTGCTGTGATTGCCACACTGGCTTTCTAGGGCATGAGAAGGTGTGATCCCAATCAGCCCATGAGAGTGGACAGTTGACCTGAGTGACAAGTTTTTCCCCGGAATGTCATCTGTCAGAAAATACCAAAAGAAACAAAGTATTGCACAAATAGATTTGTGAACTCAGTTAAAAATCGAAAAATAATGAGATTATAACAAAAAAAGAAAGGAAACAAATTTTATGTATTTAGGGGGGTGGTAGGGTGGGTAGCGCTATGGGAAAAAATGGAAATTAAGTTGTGCCTTGTACTGGTACAAATCCCCATTATGGAGTGCAATCATGATGCGTATATGTAATGTACCAATAAAGATTTTAATAAATAAATTAAAAAATAAAAAAATCACAAATCAACCCCTTGTTTTATATCATATTGTGAATTTTAAAAAATTATTTTAAAAGTTAACCGTACACACTTGAAATATCTAACTCATAAAAAGTTGACTAGGTTTCTACCCATGGAACAATGAAAAAAATCAAGAAATCATGGTCCTGGTGAATCAATCTCTCAGTGTACCCTTCTAGAGGTAATTGATGTCACTGAGAGTTCTTTGTATCCTGGAGAGTATTGGGGAAGTGGGGTCTTGGATACACGTTGATCTGTATCTGGATTCCCCCCGTCTGCAATTTTGAGGTCCATTCATGTAATATATACGCATGATTTATTCCTTTGTACTGCCCAGTGGTATTGCCTTGTAAGGATAGACCGTATTTTGTTTGTTTCATTTACCTGCTGATGGGTATTTAGTTCCTTTGCAGTTTGTATTCTTACAAATAAAGTTGCTATAAATATTCAGGTGCAAAATTTTACAGGGAGTTATGTCTCTTTCCCCCTTGATAAATAGTACTATGGCTGTGTTGTGTGATACGTATAGATTTAAATTATTAAGTAAAAAATTTTTAAACCATCTGAGCAAATAATAATAAAATAATTTTTAAAATGATGTTCCCAACTCAGGAAATAGGCAGTAATTGATAACTTACAATTTTTGATTCTGAGGAATTTTATGAATATGAGAAAATGTACATATTAAATTATATAAAAGTTAAGAAAGAGCTTCTCGATATCTATGAACTTGAGGAGTGTACCACAGTGTCATTTTTAATGGCTGTTTTTCCTTTCTAAATATGCTTAGACAGAAAAGTATTTTAAGAAAAAAGTAATATACTGTGTAAGCACATGCATAAACACACACCATCAACCCAAAGTGTAAACAAATTCAAAACAAGAAAGTCAAGTGACAGATACGTGGTGGCATGTCTGCATGTGTGTCTTATGCTTTCCAGAGATACAAAGATACCAAGATAATCCAGAGATACTGCATTCCAAACAAAGGTCTTCTCCAACTTTGCAACCCTGGGGGAAGATGGTGCTTTCTCTAAGAGTTGAAATCTGAGTCGTTCTGCCCCTGCTACAGATACAGTATCCGATAGACTTTAACTTCCTTGTGGATCACTACTTGCAGTGAATGGTGAAATGAATTCTTAACTACCATTTCACTGTTGGATGAGGGTTTTCCTGTAGATGGACCTTGGTCAAAGGGGGCACTTCACTTTGTTTTATTTAGGATCTATTTTTAAAATTTCAGATGTAAAGACTGTCTTGTTTTGGTTTTCTTAGTAACTTCTAATTTAATTGTACTGTGATAGGTGTTTACGATACTTCTGCCATGAGACACCAGTTTTTATTTTGCTAACCATTATATAGTTGGTCCATACGAATGATCCCAGGCACTTCTAGAGGTGTGTTTTCTATTATAGGCTTGTAGAGACTGAAATTTACTCATAAACTCTGTCTTGGTGATGATGCTGTATCTCACCTCTTTATTTTTCTGTTCATTTGATTTCCCTTGTAGTATGAATGGTGTACTCAAATCTCCAATTTTATTTGGTTTCTATATTTTTTGACTCTACTGACTGTTTTATTTCAAAAATGCAGTTGCCATGTTTTGTGGCACACAGTCACTGTAAATTTTCTTTGTAGATTGCCACTTTAGTGTTACTGGTAGTAACACTATCCCTTCCAAAATCAAAACTGTCCATAGGTGTTGTCAGCTGAAAACCACTGGTGTACATCTGAAATGAAAAGAAAAGCGATGAGGGTGAAAGGTCGATTTATATTAGCCATTGAGGCAAATTAAAAATAATACAAAGAAAAATAATTCCCTATGTAGCGGAATGAGGCTAGTTAAAATATACTAATGAAAGCTTAAGATACTTTCGACCTTTCACCCTCATCGCTCCCTTTCTTTTCGTTTCAGATGTACACCAGTGGTTCTCAGCTGACAGCACCTGCAGACAGCGTTAAAAACGTCCTTGTGATTTCTTTGGACTTCAATATTACTTTTTGTACTGTCAGTATTATTTTCCTTATTTCCTGTTTACTGGGCATACCTTTATTTACCACTTAGTTTTCACTATAATTTCTATGTTTTGGATCTAATTCTTATCATATCCAAAATATACATTGAATTTATTTTGTTAACCAAGTTGGAAATCTTACACTTAACTGGTTGGTTGAGCCTGTTCTATTTTATTGATATAACCAATACATTTGGTATTAACATTTTATAATTATATGTACTTACAAATATTTCACCTGTAATATTCATGTTCTTTGCCTTTAATTTAACAAAGGGTAGCATTTAAATTGTCTTCATATTCATTCTAGCTTTGTCCTTATATTTTAGTATACTTAATTTCTTTTCTCTTTCATACTTTAAGTTCTCATTAGTATATTTTAACTAGCCTCATTCTGCTAGACAGGGAATTATTTTTCTTTGTATTATTTTTAATTTGCCGTGATGGCTAATGTAAATCGACCTTTCACCCTCATCGCTGCCTTTCTTTTCATTTTAGATGTACACCAGTGGTTCACAGCTGACAACACCTACAGACAGTTTTGATTTTGGAAGGGATAGTGTTACTACCAGTATCCAACGAATAAAAGATAAGGATACTACTCCACATTTTTAGAACTTATTGGATAGCTCCCCATACAGAATTATCCCAGTCAGCAGGCCAACAACGAGAAACCTGATAGGCTCCCTAGATTTTAAACTGCTGTTCTCAGACCTCTTGCTAACATGTTTTCAGTCATTTCCTGTCTGACTGTACCTCAGACAGACACGTTAATTTTCATGTTTCATGTGTTCATAGCATTGCGTGTTTTACCAGATTTTTAGTTTAATAGTTTCTCTTCTTTTACTAGCTAGATATAGTAAGTACTTGTATTCTGGGTAGCAGGATTGGGAACTGTGTGGGTATGTGCTTTTCCCTTCTCTCCTAGAATTTGCTTGAAGATGCCATCTTCAAACTGTGTATGCTTTTAAGTCTTTCCCCTGTGGTCTTTGCTCTGATTTGCTGAAGTACTTTTTTAGTTATTTTAGCCTTAAAGTAGATTCAGGTCTCTCTTGTGGTGTAGTTAGATGGGACCAGGCCCTCTCCACTGACTTCTCCCTTCTGCATTCCCTTTAGCTTTTCTGAGTCTGTCTTTGTATTCTAGAAATATCTGCCTTGGAGTCAGACAAGAATGGAAACTCAAGAAATAGTAGACTGATGTTCAGCTATATTTCTTTTTAAAATTAATAGTTATTTTGAAGTGTTGGCACTCTGTGATATTCAGGGCATGGTTTTTCTGTCGATTTACCTTTGTCTTTTTCTTCTCTATTTTTTTTTTTCTGGAAGAAATATTGGGCAATGGAAAAGTAAGCAGCCACTACATGTCTTCAGATACCTGGGAGCTCTAGAGAGTTTACTAAGATGAAGTAAAATATATCCTGATGATGAAAATAATCAGTTTCTGATTCAGTAGCTCTGGGATGGAGCCTACAGAATTTGCATTTCTAATCAGTTTTAAAATAATATCTGACACTGCTCAGCTGAGAACCACACACCAAAAACCATGTTGCTAAAGCAAAATCAGCTGAAAAACAGAAGTGAGAAGAACCATTATGTCCCATTACACAGTGGCACGCACCTGGCTGGAGGTCAGATCCATGGACTGCCTTCCTTTGACATGGCTTCATCAAACAAGATGGTGAATCAAGTTGTTCTCAGAATTTAAAAAAAAAAACTACTGCAATCAGGCAGCCATGAGAACAGTGAAGTGTTCGCAGAGCTCAGTTTGGGACACACACACACACAGACACAGGGGAGGCAGACACTGAGACAAGTGCCTATTTCAAAATAATGATAAAGCTATGAAAAAAGAAAGTAGTTACATGATTGAAAGTAATTGACAGAGATGGAGAGGTGGTCAATGGGGCAGACAGCTTGAGATTTGCATGAATATAAAAGGATTCTCTGAGAAGGTAATGTTTGAGCAGGGTGCCAAAGAATGAGCAGTAATCAACCATGTAAAATATCAAGGACAGCAATTTCTGGAGGGAATCCCATGGGTGGATATGTACAATTGGAAACATATCCAGTAAAAATGTCTACTTTGCTTCTCTATCTCAGCAGCCTCATGACTAAAATCTAAAATGTCTCCTCCACCTGCCATGTCCTGCCCAAGACTCCCTGCAGCCGAGCAACTAACTGACAGGTGCAGCGCAGGTGCCCAAGGGTGAGAGTCTGCACTCCGAACAGGGAGGAAAGGGAGGGGTTTAGAGACAACCCCAGGATATGTTGGGAGTCTGGTAGACAACCTCCATTTAGTCCTACATGTTTGCATACACACATAGGCTTTTCTATATGCACAACATGAAAACTTTACCTGCTTACTGATCTTCTTTCCGCAAGGCTGGGGGGAAATGTCAGAATGAGGTCTACTTGTTACATCCACTTTTCAAAAGTAATTAGATCCATATGTATTTTTCATGGTTTTGCAAACCTTTTGGCTAAAATTCCAGCTGATTTAATAATTTGAATTTACAAGGTGTGGAAAAGATGGGGTCACACATGAAGAACTTCAGGGCAGGAAGAGGAGCAGGGGCATCAGTGTCCTATGGCTTAGTATATTTGTTCTGCTATAACAGAATGCTGCTGGCCAGGCAATTTATAACCATAGAAAGAAACATATTTGCTCATAGCTGTAGGGGGTGTGGTCCAAGAATCAAGGTGCCAGTAGGCTTGGTGGTAGAGCAGACTGATTCTTTAGGCAACAGCTGTGTCTCTCATAGTCTGTTTGAGAGCAAAGTAGATGAAATCTGTGATATAAAAAAGGAAATAGATGCAATGTTTTGTTTGCTTCTTTCTTTTTTTTCAGTGCTGAGGGTTCAACCCAAGGCTTCAGGTATTCCAAGGGTAAGTGCTGTGCCCCTGAATAAGTTCCCAGGCCTATTTCTTAAGTAGCACTAACTTTGCCACTATGAATTTACTACTCATGAACATTTTGATTTTCCAGATTAGATATAAACTTTAGTGAATAAGAGAAATTTTGGGAAAAGACTTTTTTCTATATTTAGCGAGCCTTGTCATTCTGAAATAAAAGTTTCATAAACAGGATTCTATAAAAAAATGATCTACAGAATTCATTTTGATTCTTGTGAAGATCTTATCACACTTGTTCTGGAAAATTTTTGCAAATCAAATTCATATACATATATATGAATGATATTTATCTGTCTATATATAAATGTTAATTTAATCTGGTAATCCATACTAATAACTTGCCTTAAATTTTTTTCTGTTTTGGTACATTTTACTTAGATAGTGACTGGTAGTTTTAATGCTTCTTATGATTTCTTATTTTCAGTTCTCTAGTGATTTTCAAAAAATTTAGACATTGTTTGTATTAAAAGTCTACATGAGTATCACATAACTAAAGCAGCAATATATATATATATATATATATTATTAGTGTGAAAATTATTAACAAACATAAATTTAAATTTACAACACCAGAGCTAATCAGTAATTATTTACAGAACTATATAAATTCAGATTAATAGCACAAAGTAAGCACTTAAGCTAACATAGTGGGGTCTTCTCAATGTGTGTTCATAAAATCTGATTGAATGTATACCTTTTGTTTTTAATTCAATTTGTGGAATAATTTTAAATAAAACTATGAGGGTAGATTAATTCATGGAGGCTATAAAGAACACCTGAGGAATGAATATATTGTAAAAATCATTGTCTATTTGTACCTCTGTAAAGCAGAGGTGGATCTGGGTTAGCTTTCTCATAACATGGAAAATTTTCTTCCTATAGTTCACATGCATAGTATTTTAAGAGTCTTGATTCATTTACAAAAGATTATCCTGGCTAGATCAGTGACTCCAGGAGCTACGAAAACTCTTGGCATTGTGTCCACTATGCTTGTGTTTGCAGCACATTTGATGGAAATTGGTCAACCTGGAGACCACTGTTTTAGTTTATCATGTCTGGAACCCATTTATGACATCTCGTTGCAAGCCCATACACCTGAATCCATAAGGAAGCCAAGTGCTGGGTGGTGGGGGCAGGGAAGTAATAGGACAAACTTTGACAGATGAAAGGAACAAAGTAATAAAAGATTCCTAATACTGAAAGATTTGGAGACTCCCTGGGAAATTATATTAGACAACTAAGTACTTAGAATACTTTTACTTTGTGACTTTTTTTTTCTAAAGGGAACAATTGTAAAACTTAATAAAAAATATCTGCAACAGAATAAACATGATTTAGGACAAGCTCACCTATTAGAACACTGAGATTAGAATCTAAATTAGCTCCATGACCTTGGTAAACCATTCAATTTCTCAACGTGCCTCCCCTTTACATTTGCATAATAAGATTGTATAATAGTTTGTAGGTCTCAACCAAAATCACTTGAGGTGTTTTGAAAGATGCTGATTCCAGGGCCTTCATCCCTCCCCCACACCCTCAGAATCTCTGGGGCTGAAGCCAGAATTGTGCATTTAGATTTAGGTAATTGTGACGCGTGATCAAATGAGTTGAAGGTCAAAGCTCTGCGCAGAATCTAGCTGGCCGCTAACACTCAGCTCGAAGCTTCTGATTATGACAAGCAGCAGAACGACTGGGCCTTTTGGAGAGCAAGTGTGTCCTACTCACAGGCCCAGTGCTGAGACCCATGGTTCCGTGTCTGACACATTTCTGGGCGGCGTTGAAGCCCAATGGGAACCGCTTCTTTAGCCCCTTGGCCAACTCAGGCCTATTCCAGGAGGCATGCATGAGTGCGCATGTCCCAAGTCGAAGTTTCAGCTCATGAGCAGTATTCGAGATCATCTCGTAAATGTATCATTTTTTTTTTTTTTTTTTTTTAGGTTTTTTGAGACAGGGTCTCGCTTTTGTGGTTTAGGCTGGCCCTGAGCTCAGCCTCCAACTCACATCACAATCCTCCTGCCTCTGCCTCCCGAGTGCTGGGATTACAGGCGTGAGCCACCACGCCCGGCACTGTGGTATGTGGTACTGGTTGCAGCTGGGTGTGCGTCTCCACACCCAGTATTGTTATGTGGTTACCGGGGACTCGAACCCGGGTCCTTGCGCTTGCAAGACAGGCGCCGGAACCACTGAGCTAACTCCCCGGCCCAATCTCGTAAATGTATCTTTTTACAGCAGAAATGAAGTGAGGCCCCCGGATTGAAAATCACCAATAAGACCCTTATTAGAGATGGTGTGGCTTCTAGAACTCAAGCCTGTGACCACCAGTTTCGTATTTTCTCCAATGCTTAGGAAAA
>PVIR01008392.1:9889-36017 GCA_004026965.1 Petromus typicus
AAAAAAGTAAGGAAACAAATTTTATATATATGGGGGGGTGGTAGGGTGGGTGGGGCTATGGGAAAAAATGAGAATTAAGTTGTGTCTTATACTGGTACAAATCCCCATTATGGAGTGCAATCATGATGTGTATATTTAATGTACCAATAAAGATAATTTTAAAAAAAAAGAGGACATTTCTCAATTACTTGCTAGGATTGCATATTAGGTATTTTAGTCAAGTCAAACTTCAGGGCAGTTGCACAATAAAAATGCAGTTGGCTTTTCCAAGAGAGGTAAGTGCTTGTTATATTCTCTGTTATAGTGCTTGTTATAGTCTACTACCAACTCTGCAGAGAAGAACCAGAGCTAATAGTGGCCAGGAAAAGGATACTCACCTAGTGAGAGTCCCATTCCGAACAGTAGAGACCTTGTGCCTATACCTAGTGGTATAGGCAAGATTAGGAACCTCAGAGGACCCAGAATCAATCCTAGTCCTGTGTAGTGATCTAGCATCCTGACACTCACAGAGGTTTAACCCTTCTCTCTGATACTGTGTTCCCTCCACATCCAGGTCTCCAGCCACTGTGAGGTCAAGGGAAGATCACAGGACTGTCAGTGGAGTCCACTGGGATTGCCTGACATCCTGACCTCCACCCTCTCCTCACAGAGGAAAACATGCAGGTCATGGGATCTTATTTACACAGTATCAGGCTCAAGTAAGAGAAAATGACCTCTCAAACAAAAGACAGAAAGAGAGTCACTGCTTCTTTTGGGTTGAATTATGTCCCTGCCATGGCAGGTGTCATACAGAAGGCCAGTGACATGTGCAGTAAGAGAATTTTTACCAAAGGACAAGGAACTTAGGAAAGATGAGAGTTGATGTAGGTCATAGGTACATTGTTAACAGGGGATGACAGACAGAAATCACTCAGTCAAGGTGAGAGTTTTTGTAAGGGCACAGTGACATGGGAAAGGGTCCGAGTGGGTAAATGTAGATATCTTAGAAATACATTTTCCAAGGCTTCCTGTTCTTCATCGTTTAGGTACACTTGCGTTGTCAATAAAGGAGCACATTGCAAATTGTCAAGGCCTTTCTTAAGGCTCACCGAGGCTCTTTAGCTTTAGATATGGACATCTGTGTGTTTTAACTTATTGGAAAAAGATATAACATTACTTTAGGGGGAAAGGGATGCTTTTGGTATTTACTTTTTTTTTTCTGGATACCAAGTATCAAACTCGGGAACTTGGGTTTTTGAGGCAGGTGTGACACCGCTTAGCTAAATCCCCAGCCCTGTATTTACTTTTCTATTACACTGTTTTAGCCCTTGTTATTGTGGTACTTTATGACTGTTTAGTACTTGTTGGGAAGATGTGTTCCATCAAGGAAGTCTGGAGCTGAGGATTTTAGTCCTTTCTTCACCAGTCTCCTTAAGTGATATGTTGAAGGACTGTCCCATGTACCTGAGATGTGACCTTACATGGGACTTGGTTCTTGTAGTTGTAGTCAAGTTGAAGTAAGGTGACCCTGGAATAAGGTGGGCTCTTGCCTCAGTGGCTGATGTCATAACAGGATGAAGAGGGGAACAGAAATTGGAGAGATGCAGCTATAGCCTGGGGACTCTTAAGATTGCTGGCAACACCAAAAGCTGGAGAGAGGCTGGGAACAATTTCTACATCCAGCCCCTCCTCTAGGAACCAATCTTGCTCACACCCTGACTGTTTACTACTACCCAGAAGCAGAAATGACAGCTGATATTGCCACTATGCTGGAGCCAGCAACTGCCCTTGTCAGAGTCATTTTTCAGAGGTCAGTATTTACTTCCCAACCCATCGTGAATGCAGCCCAGGGTTTTATCTGACAGTGCAGAAGTCACATGCAGGCAGCACAGTGCAAGGGGCAGTTTTCTGCGTGACTCTGCACAGGAATCCCAGGCTCAACTAGTTATAGCCATGTAAATGCAGAAGCACATTCCTTTTTTATTTGTCTGGACAAGATGCTTCAAAGGGCATTGCTTCTGGTGTCTTCCTCCAAGCAAGAATATCTCAGAGCCTGGGGACTAAAGATCTGGAACCAATCTGAGCTATCCCAGCCCAGGAAGAATAAGACCAACTCTTCACTTTATTATTCATAGATAGTTGCATTGCCTCAAGTGCTAACTAGTCAGAGAGAGAGACGATTTCTGTAAAATGCCCCAGAGGAAGACAGAGCTACTTTGGTAGGCTCAGATGTAAAAGAGGACATGAAATTCTGAAGAAAGAGGAAGAGGAAAGGGGATGCTGTAATTGAATTTTATAAAAATTAATTTTACTACAAGGAACCTCAAATGCATATTCAGTAAGAGGGAAATGGTATTTTTTTCTGATATTGAAGAAGATGTGACAGAAATTAAAACAGAAAAGAATAACAAGTACAATTTGTGTTGACACCAGATCAATGGGGTACTCAGGTTTAGATGTAGAATCTCTCCAAAAATATCTGTGCATTCAGAAATGAGGCTTTTGGAAGGTGATTTGTCCATGGGAGTAGAATAGCTGACTTGCTGTAAGATAAAGGCCTTTATGGAAATCACCAAGAGCATGAACTGGAAGGCACTTTATTCTTCATCATTTCTTCCCCTTCCTTTCTGTTTTCTGACTGCCATAACATGAGCTGGACTTTTCTGCCATGCTGCTTCTGCATCCATCAAAGCCTGCCAACCAGGAACTGGATCTTTGAAACTGTGAGCCAAAATGAGCTTCCCCTCCTTTACATTGCAGAGGAGCTTGGCTTTGGTGAACTTCCCTGAATCTCACCCCTCCTTAGAGATTTATAGAGGCAGAGACTCTGCCCCAGAGATGCCATGAGCCAACACTAGACACACAGAAAAGCACCAACCACAGTGGCTGTGGGTGGGTCTTTCTCCTACTTCTAGATTACCTGAGTATAGGATCCAGAACAGAATACTGCCTTGGGAGGTATCTTCTTTGGGAAAATTCATGGGTAGATTCAGGGATTCTGCAGGCAAAGCTTCTTCAGCTCTGTGGTCCTTGTTTAAAGAAGCAATGATTCAACCATGAGGACTGTGCATTGTAGATTGATCTGCACCCACTGGGAAGGATCTTGGGATATTCTACCCTCTCTGTAGCCTCCCTGCATAATTCATGGCACAACTACTGAGGCCCTTGGATCTTCCTGTTGGGACCCAGCTCTAGCTGTCAATATCCTCCTCAGCCGACTGTGGAAACACAAGTGGCTCCACAGACCCACCCCAGAGTTCTCAGAGGCTTGGGACTCACTTCTAAGGCTCCTACTCCCCTTCCCATTGGTTAATCAGTGCATATCTGACAGACATCTATGGGTCCAGGACTGTGGTAAGCACTGAAGATAGTTTTGACAGAAAAAAACTTAGTTTTCTTCCACTTAGGGCTAGAAGTGGGGTGGTAGTGTGCCCAGGAGCCAGGGGACATTAGGTTGTACTAAGAACTTTACTTCAGAGGACCACAAAAAGATGGCAAGCAGGGGATCAACAAACTTCCCAAAAGAAACAACAGCCCATTCTATGTGAGCCTAAAATGAGTGAGAATCAGTGGCATCAGGGGGAAGGCATGGAGCTTGAGAGACCACCCTGCTAATTATGTCCAAATCAGTCTGCAAGTAATGCAGGCTGTAAAGTTAACCCCACAGTGAGCTTGTTTTAAGAAGTGAGTCTACCCAAAGCCTATCTGATTCCTGAGAACAATGCAGAGGATGTGCAGGTTATCACAGCCCATCCACCAATGGCAGCAGCAGAGAAATAGTCCGTGATACTGTGGGAATTCTTATGAGATAACTTGGCAGCTGAGGTCAGGGTGACTGAATTCAGAAATTGATAATTCAGAAATGAATAATAATAATAATAATAATAATAATAATAATAATTCAGAAATGAAATAGTCTCAATTAAAAAAACAAGATAAATTGTTAATCACAAATTATATCTGGTCTGGTCTGTTTCTAATGCAAGAAGGCTTTGTCTCTTCTGTAAACATTGTCTGTATCAGCAACATATCCCTAAAACACACATGTAGCCTCCTCACCCCAACTTAACAATCATGTCCCCAATAAATATCAACAGTTCTGGTTATTTGGGGCTGTGCTTGCTGAAGCCCTGCCCATCTCAGTTCCCCATCTCTCTCTCTCTCTCTCTCTCTCTCTCTCTCTCTCTCTCTCTAATTCTGTCTCTAAGTCTTTTTTCACACTCTGCATCATAGCATTGAGTAGGAGATCAGAATCCTCTACAGGGATCACAGATATGAGAGGACAGAAAAGAAGTGGTGATGGTATTGTCCTGGGTGATATCTCAAAAGATATTTCTCAAAGAATTTATGGGAATTTATTTGAAAAAAATGGTCTTAGCAGATAGAATTAAGCAGAGAAAGTAGTAACATGAAGACTACAATAGGTTACAGCAATAAGGCAAGGAACACCAAGGATTGTTGGTCTCAGATGCTGCAAAAGAGCCACAGAGCAGCTCCTCCCTCAGGGCCTCCAGAAGGAACTACCCACACTGACATGGTCCAGAGTGAGCAAGAACATGGGGCACTAGGAGAATTCACTACTAAAGTCTCAATATGTGGCACATCCTGATGTGCATAGGGGATGTTTAGGAATTTGGATATAGGTGATAGCCGGGTCACTGAGGACCCTGGAACATCTGAGGACACCAGGAACCAACAAAGACTTCTAGTAGAGAGAGTATGTGTAATGTTCAACTTAGGAGCATCTCTGATTCCCTTTGGAGAGTAGAATTTGAAGAGAATAGGGCAATTATGGCTGGGGAAATAGCAAGTTAATGTGAAAATTTGACCCTTATTTTGTCTGATTGTTGAGAAAAGGAAATATTAGTCTAAGCTGAAGCATGGGATTCAGGCAGAGAAGGATGAAAGGAGGTTGGAAGAGAAGAGTATCTTTGGTTCATAGTCATAGAATACCCTGGATTCCCCCAGGGATGGGAACTTCTGACTGCCTATCTTGAGAAGAACTGGAAGAATAATATTCACTAGCAACCTAGACACAGAGCAGCACTTTGGAGCATTCCATGTTGCTCACTGTAGCCATGTTGCTGAAGCCCTGGCCATTCAGTTCCCCATTTCTCTTCAATTCTGTCTCTAAGTCTTTCAAAGAGAAAGTGGAATCTTTTAGGGTTAAGCTTAACACTGGAGGAACATTATCAACCAAAGCACAAGTTCAAGGAATTTAGAAGACCAAAGGACAGGAACATTAAGGAATTGAACAATTCTCAAATAACATGAAGCAGTACGACCTCCTCAAAGACCCAGGGTAGCTTAAACAGAAAAAAGAACCCTGGAAAATATTTAAGAAGCCAGAAGAAACAGCAATTCTTAAAGAATCACTGGAGAACCTTATAAAATTCTGAAGAACCGTGAAGCATTCCAGGGAACTCGAAAAATTTTGGATGATTCTGGAAAGCCACAAAAAATCCTGGAGAAACATGGAGATGACTGGAGATTCCTCAAAAATCTCAGAGAAGCATGGAGAGTCATGGATCATCATAGAGTTGTGGAACTACTCTAAGTAACCAGAGACCTTTGACCTTGCATGCTCCCCCTTTTAATAGGGCCCATAGCAGAGCTCACTTCTTAAAATGTAAAAGCAATTTGAAACTTTCTTCCTTTGTTCATATTTCCAAAAATATATATAACCTTATGGCACCCAACCATAAAATGTTGTTCTGAGAGCCTTCACTCTAACTATACAAAAAAGGAGATTACTTCTCTGGGTGTTACTAGCAATAATGAGGTTATTTTAGAAATACACTTCAAAGAGATGGACAACCATAGCATTCCTCTTTTAAAGGTACAGCTGGTCTCGCACAATTCTCATGGTAAGCCGGAGGAATGAAAGTGGTTGGAACTTGAGCGATGAGCACATATCTTCGAGCAGGGAGAGAGAATTTCATTTTCTCACTTATTATCCCCTACAATGTGTCACCAATGGTCTGTGAAGGGAAAAATGGAGAAGAGCACAGTAAATTTTCTCACTAAGCTAAAAAGATTAGGGAAGAGGCAATGTGAGCTCTTAGCACGTATTTCTTTTGGAGCCTAAAAAAATAGTTTACTAAGCAAACCTTTTAATATTCCCATTGGCTATGAAAATGAAGAAGAGAAAGAAGAGCCAATGGATGAATCTGACAGCCAGAAAAAGTTGTCTTAATAACCTCGTTTGGGCAAATGTCCTTAGAATGCTTTTTAAAAAACTATAAACATGAGGAATGGTTCTACTCAGATCCATTTTCTAAACGTTGTATCGCCACAGCCACTAAAATGACTTCTTGTGAGTACATTTGGGGGGATGGCATTTACACTGTGAGCTAGAGGACTGGCTTTTTCTTCTCTGATTATCTGCAAATAGCATGGTTGGCCTTGGAGAAAAGTCTGTCTTTTTGCATCTATACAGTGAAGAGTGCATCAGCCGATACTTCCCAAGGAGCCTGTGAGTTTCTTGGCAAGTGAGCATCCTTAAAAACAGGTGAAGTTGGAGAAGCAGAGCTGGATGTTCTGTTTCTAGATCCTTCCTGTCCTAGAATTCCAGGATCTGTGTGAGGAGGGGCTGCTGGAATGCTAGCTTCGGAGCAGTGTCTGCCTTGTTCCTGACAAAATGCTTCTCCATGCATGACCTCGTTTAATCCTCTGTTAATGTGGATGCTGTCTTAGTAAGGACCCCACTTAAAAGATGCAAAATGTAACTGACCTGAGCTCATGCAGCCTATGAGATTTGAACTCAGGCTTTAGGTTAACTAAAAAGAATGGAATGATTTTTTTTTTTTTTTTTTTTTTTAGAAAGCACACATGAAGAAAACTTGGCTTTTAAAAATTGAGCTAATGAACATAGAGAGCATAGGCTAGTGACAGGATGGTGTTAACTGCTGCATACATGTTGCCCCTTGATTCTGGGACGTTTGGCCTAACAATATGTGTTTCTGTGTCATCAGTTTATTCAGAATTCACATGAAATATGAAGTTCTGTGCATAAAATAATCAAGAGAAAATGCTTCTTGCCACTCAAGTGCACAATAATATTTATATTTTTAAGGCCACATACTGTTTTTGTGGAACACCTAAAATGTGCCACTTTGTGTTGAGTGTTGCTTTGCTGTGAGAGCAACAGATTCCTCAGAAATGCTCATGAAAGTACCTGGGCTCCCCCTTCTCTTTGGAACACATTTTAGGCCTCTGTGAGCTGCATTTCTGCTCCACCACTTAGACATCTTCAGCAGAACCAACAGAAACTCAGTTTTCTTTTTAATAAAATGGAAGTCTCAAAACAATACAGGGTAATTATATCTCTTTCCTTGCATGATAATGTACCATAAAATCTGTCTGGATGATACTTGCTTGTATACCTCTCTTTCTCTCTCTCTCTCTTTTCCTTTCATTTATTCTGTATTTCCTTTTATGGAAATACACACACACAGTGTTATTTGCTTTTTTTAAAATTTTGAATCTTGATTGGTACATTATATATACACATCATGATCACACTGAGCATTGAGAATTTGTACCAGTATATGACATGATTTAATTCTCATTTTCTTTCTTTCCCCTACCTAACCTACAACCCCCTAGTCCCTTATATACATAAGCTTTGTTTCCTTTTTTATTACCATCACATTATTTCTCTCCTCATTACTTACCCCTACACCCTATTTCTTTTTTAATATTTTCCATTTCACAGTATCTACCTTATATTCTAGAATACATCTACATCTTCATTTTCTCATACCAGAGAAAAGATACAGTATTTATACATCTGAGACCTATTTATTTCATTTATGAGGATGTCCTGAAGGTATGTCCATTTGAGTATAAATGACTCAATCTTTTGTTTTGTTTTGTGTTTTGGAAACAGGGTCTCACTTTGCAGTTTAGGCTGGCCCTGAGCTCAGCCTCAAACTCACAGCAATCCTCCTGCCTCTGCCTCCTGAGTGCTGGGATTACAGGCTTGAGCCACCATGCCCAGCACTGTGGTATGTGGTACTGATTGCTGCTGGGGTGTGTCTCCACACCCAGCATTGTATGTGGTTAACCGGGAATCAAACCCTGGCCCTTGCACTTGCAAGACAGGGGCTGGAACCACTGAGCTATATCCCTGGCCCAAATGACTCAATCTTATCATTTTTATGGAAGGATAGTACTCCATTCTATAAAAGAACCACAACTTCTTTATCCAGTCTCCAGTTGATGTGCATTTGGTTTGTTTCCAAGATTTAGCAATCACTGAGCTGCTATAAACATGAGTGTACATGTGTTGCTGTGGTATGAATCTTCTAATTATTTCACATATATCCCTAGTAGAGGAATAGCAGGGTCAACTAGGACCTCTAATCCTAGTTTTCTGAGCAATTTCCACAGTGATCTCCACAGTGGTTGCAGAAGTCTACATTCCCACCAACAGTGGATAAGTGTTCCTTTTTCTCTGCAGCCTCACCAGCATTTATTGCTGGCTAATTTCAAGATAGCAGCTATTCTTTGTGGAGTGAAATGGAATTTCAGTGTTGTTTTCATCTGCATCTCTTGAATGACCAGTGATGTTGGGCATTTCTTCATGTGTTTCTTATCTGCTTTTACTTCTTCCTCTGATACACCTATGTTGTTTTTCAAGTGGGTTCAGTCCTAACTATTTTAGCAAAACTTGTATAGATATCATAAATACACACCTTAGTGAAGCATCACAAAATAGTAGTAGACCTAGACTATTACAGATCAAGCAATAGAACAAGAAGCGCCCTTGTGTCACTTTGTGGTAACTTCATGTTCCTCCTTAAAAGTAACCATTATCCTGAGTTTCAAATTCATAACTCTGAATAAACAGAGTGCTTATTGAGTGGCTTCTTTCACCCAGCCTTGTATCTGTCAGATCCACTCATAATTTTATGGTAATTTCTTTCACTTCAGTACTACCGAGTATTCCATTGCATGAATATACCAAAATATATACTTCCAATACAATGTTGATGGTCATTCAGATTGCTACCAATTTGTGGCTATTTTGAATAATGCTGCTATTATCACTTCTGTGCAGACATTTTGGTGCACATATGCACACATTTATATTGGGCTTCTATTTAGGCAAAGAGCCACGGGGATTTCAGTTTCAGCTGACAATACAAAATTATAAATCACAGCACCAATCTTCTGTACACCAGACACTACTGGAAAGTGCCAGTTACTTCACACTTTTGCTAAATTTTTGTTCCATCTGTCTCTATTTTAGCTATTGGAGCTGGACACCTTTTAATTGGTATTTCCTTAACTGTGAAAAAAAGCCATGCAACCTCTCAGAAGTCTAGCGCGATTTGAACAATCTTTCCACATATTTACATATTGAAACTACACTGTGAGCTACATTGTCAGATTTATGATTAGTGTTGCTACAGCATATTCTGTCCAATATTTTGCTTTTCAAATTTCTGTTTTTCTGTTATATATTGCATTTTACAAAAAGTACATGGTTAAATTTTATTATTTGTTAATGAGGTTTAGCAATCAAGGTTTACTTATAATTTACTCACATAATTACCCTTTCCCTTCATCTGCAAAATTTTCATTGCATTCTCTGATTTTCATTGCAGTTTTCATTTTCCTCTGAGGTCATCTTACTCTTGCCCAAGAAACTCTTCAGAATTATTTCTTTCACTGAAGCTCTGTGGGTGATGAAATTTCTTTTGAGGTGAAGGCAGGTGTGTCACAAATATTATTATTTTGCATTGATCATCAAAAGATATTTTATGGTTATTAAATTCTGCATTCTAGATCTTGCCCAGCTCCCCAAGGGAGTGATGCTCCCCTTCTTGGTTGCCACTATCATTGATATCGGCAAGTTAGCTGTCAGTCTCCCTATTGCTCCCCTGAAGATCATGTTTCTTTTA
This sequence comes from Petromus typicus, assembly GCA_004026965.1. Lineage (NCBI taxonomy): Eukaryota > Metazoa > Chordata > Mammalia > Rodentia > Petromuridae > Petromus > Petromus typicus. The sequence goes on from PVIR01008392.1 coordinate 19,780, forward strand.
TGTTTTAAGATTTGTTAGTTTTAATATTTTTATTGAGAACAGCCTGGATTATCCTAGCTTTTACTACTATTTCATTCTTTAATATTTCATTTAATCATTTTTTATTCAGTAGTATTATATTTTAGAGCAATTATATGATATTTTTAAACTGTAGATATACATTTTGTCATTTTAAGTATTTCTTGAAAACAAGCCACAGTCCAGGGTTTCCTATCTGGAAGCTAGAACTGGTTGAGACCTTCTTATCTTTCACCAGATGTTTTATGGTGTTTCCTGCCCTTGGCATCTATGTGCATGTCAATGGGGGTCTTAGATTGATTTATCATCCAGTGTACGTTTCCCACCATGTCCCGTGTCTAACTCTGCCTATGTTCAACCTTCACTTTTTAAATTGATTTTATTGATACATCTTTATATACACATTGTTTTCAACCTTCATTTTGCACAGTACATCATTCAGTTTGAGAATTTCCAATTCACTTGGTGAATTTCACTATCTATACCTATATCTTGTCCATTTACTCATTTATTTTCTTTTTTTTTTTTTTTTGAGACAGGGTCTTGCTTTGTAGTTCAGGCTGGCTCTGAGCTCAGCCTCAAACTCACATCACAGCAATCCTCCTGCCTCTGCCTCCCGAGTGCTGGGATTACAGGTGAAAGCAACCACTCCCGGCACTATGGTATGTGGTACTGGTTGCTGCTGGGGTGAGTCTCCACATCAAGTATTGTTATGTGGTTACCGGGGATCGAACCCGGGCCCTTACGCTTGCAAGACAGGTGCCAGAATCACTGGGCTATATCCCTGGCCTTACTCATTTATTTTCTTGAAGATGTTAATCACTGGCACTTTAAAGTTCTTTTCTGAGTCATGCATCTCTTGATTTATTGCCATTTTTCTGCTTTGATGTGTGTCCCATGCTCCTGTCTCTCCACCAACTCAAGAACACCCACCTCTGTCAAGCTAGGGATAATGACTTGCAACTAAATCAGGAAGAGGTAAGATGCTATCCACAGGCAAGTCTGCTCAGTGGTCACATTCATAAAGCACTTGAACTAAAGAATAAGTTTTACATTTAAATAGGAAAAAGTAAAAAAGAGATATGACCTGAAAATTATATAAAATTAAAATTTCAGTGTTTATTAACAAAGCTTCATTTTTTCCCTTTAGTTACACATATATGTCCAGTTTATTTCACTTAAAAGTATAGTCTCAAGTTACATCCACTTAGCTATAAATATCTCAAGTTTATTTTTCTTCATGGCTGAGTAGTACTCCATTGTATTTTTTTAAACTCATATCTTTTTAAATTCATTCATCAGTCAATGGGCATTTGGGTTTATCAGAACATAGTTACACATTGTCTGAGTTGTCTATGGCTGCTCCCATGCCAAGGAAACAAAGCTGAAAGTTCTTGCTGTCTGATCTTGCCATCAAGAAAATATGCCACTCTCTGGTCAGTGGAACATCAAGCTCAATGAAGGCTAAGCTGAAAAGTTGGCAAGACTCAGTTTCCCTCTTATTTGACTAGTTCCTAGGTAGCAATTCTCCAGTCCTCTAACTGTATTATTTGTGCTCTTCTCTCCCAAGCCAAGGACACCCCCACCTTGGAGATCTGGGTTTGTATCTTGTGTATCAGCCTTGGGAGACTGCCATGAGCTCTGTCAGTTCCTCTGTGAGGCAAACCTCAAATTCTCATCCTCTGCCCTCCCTCCAGAGCTTACAGACAGCCCAGTGAAAAGGTGACTCTGAAATATTGGGGCTGGGCCCTGGGAACTTACTGCTCAGCAGCTCTCTGCTGCTGGAAAACACCATTTGGTTTTCCCAGTGGCCTAAGCGGCAGAGGTGAACTGCCAACTGTACCATCTTATGCTGAAAGTACCCCCCTGAAAACTTCCGGCTTTACCTTTTCACACCAGAAATTTGATCTATTCAGAGTTACTTTCCATGTTTGGAGGTGAAAGGGGGAAAGTGAATTTCTCTTCCCATGTTGATCTGCAATCGACCTATCACTTACTGTCCTAGACTCTGCAGTGCTGGCTCTGCCATAAATCAAGTCTACACCCTGGGGCTTGCATCTGCACTCAATTCTTTTACATCTGTCTGTACATATTTCTTTATTCCAATAATATACTTTGTTAAATCCCACTAAAACTAAATATTGATACAAGAGAAATCTAGCACTCTGGGTTTTTCTTTTCTTCTTTTACTATGGCTTTTATTATTTAGGGCATTTGCATTTCTACACGAATGTTAAAATTTTCTTGTTAATTTACCAAAAACACTTAATTTAACAACAACAAAAAAATTCCTCTACGCACAAACATACACACCTACAGAAAACACAAACACCTATTGGTGTTTTGACTAGTATTTCTTTGCCTCTGGAGATGAATTAGTAGCCATTGGGAATGTCACAGTATTGAATTCATCAAACTGGGTACCCCAACAGCCTTCTATTACATTTCATCTTTTACAGATTCCCTCAGAGTAGTTTTCCCAGTTTTTCTCAGTGGTGTCAGTGGATCTAAATTAACTTGTCCACTTGTTCTAGAAGATGTGCTATATATGTTATCTTTATATAAATGGTATAAAATGCTACAGGCATTACTCTACTTATTTAGCTTGAATGTTCACATTAACTTACAAATACCTACTTTATTACATTTATTTATAGCATAACAATCTAGCAGTATTTTTGATATATAAAGAGACCTCATAAAACAATACAGTTTTAAAGTGAATAAAGGAATCAAAAGAGGTAGGGTATATGTAAAGCCATACAATTAAAAATATGTGTATGAAGAGATAATCCCACTAACAAGCAAAGAAATGAAAATAACATCTGCTATCATTAGCTGTCATTGCTCCTATCAAATTGGCAAAAACTGAAAACAAAGCCAAACAACTGAACTCTAAAATTTAGTCATAGTATGCAACAGTCACTCTCGCTACATATTGCTAGAAAGTAAATATCAATTTGTCAGTTGCCAGAAAAATGAAAAATGTGCACATCCTTCAGTGAGGTACACTTTCTTCCTAGTATTTATCACACCAAATACTTTCATGAGCTCACCAATAAGTACATTATGGGATCATCACTGTGGCATGGCATGCAGTAGAAAAACAACTCAAATATTATATATGTCCATTAACACAGGAGCGAATGCATAAAATTTTGTTACAAAGGAACTATTTCATGGCTGTCAAAATATGACTCAAAAAATATTACATTAAGATACCTAGCTTATATGGGGAAGTTAAAAAAATTTCAGAACCATGAGTATAGTATGAGACAATTTCACTTTATAATGCTGTAAATTAGTATCATGTAAATATGTAGTGCTTGTGTATTATTAACACGAATAATGAACTAATTAATTAATTAAAAACAACATCATGATTCAGGAAGATGATGGAGTGGCAATCAGCAATAAGTCAGCCCTTCCAAGTTTTGGAACACAAACATTGGAAAATAACAGCTTGGGGAAGAAAAGGAGAAGGCAGTTGGATCCTTGGGACTCAGGAAGGATCTGAAAGAAAAAACATGGAGCCTACAGAGAAACTAAAGCATCAGACTATAGTGAAGAAAAAGAAAGAGGCAGTCTGCACTTTCTCTTCATCTTCTGGCTTGTGGGGAGAGAGAGAAAAATCAAATCTAATGAGACGTGGTGAAAATGGGTGACTGCAGAGGCCTCCAGGGAGAGATCACCAGTGGAACACAGTGCTCGATGCCATGCACTGCAACTGCTGGGCGACTCCAGGCCAAGCATTTGCATATTCCTTGGAGAAGGTGCTATTGGAGAAGGCTGGATGCTATTTTAAGGAAAGGGGATTAGGACTGGGGCTTGGGGATTTCAGTGTTAAACTCTGGAAGAGACCATGTTAGAGACACCCAGATGATATGTCCATGGTCAGGGAAAAGTGGTCAGGTTGATGAGAGAAAACCAAACTATTATAACCCAAATAACCCAGGCCCCATCCCCATGCCCAGAGGCCAAGTTCAGCCTGAATTTCTGAAGATTTGAAGGTCCTGAACAGATACAGCACCTTAATTCTGCTGCTACCTTGCTGGGACTGTTCAGCATGGACAAGGGATCTGGCTGCTTTCCTTGTCTACCAGTAAGAATGGTGTCACTACCAGAAAACTGTAGACTCCACAAGACAGCTTCAGGCTTGAAATCATATTGAAATTCCTCTTTTCTTTTTCTTTGCTATTGCTATTTTTTGAATTCTGGGTCATTTGGTATTTCATGGGGCATTTCAATTGCTAGTATTTAGGGTTTCTGTGAGTATGGATACTGATTTTAGGGATTTTTTGTTTGTTTGTTTGGGGCTTGTTTTTGTTTTCTCATTCTTTTTCTTCCTTCCTATTTCCTTCAGCAGTTTCTTGAGGCTTAAATCATCTTCTTTTATCCTTCAGCCTTGCTGCTAATACCTTTTTCTTCTTTCATCTCTCTGTTTTCCCTCTTCTCCCTTTTAAACTTTCTCCTCTTAGAATATATATTGGAGTATATATTTACTATATACAATTTTCTGATTTGTCTTAGATTTTATTATATAACTATAAACCTTGCACCTAGGTCAAAACTTAGAAATTATTAGTCATCATAGCTTCCTTTTTCCAGTCTGTATTTGATGACATTCTTTTTGCTGATTGTACTACTGTAGCCAAGGTGACATAGTTGTGATCAATTTGTATGTCAACATCTAAATGACCTGAGAGTCAAAAACAATACCAGTACTAAGGAACTCAGTTATAGGCCAAACAGGCTGCAGCATTTCATCCACAATAAACCAAAGAAATAGGATCTTGGGAGAGACTTAAAGGTCAAATGACACTCATGCTTAAAAGACATCTCATTTCCTGAAGAGGTCACAATGCTATCAATAAAGCTACTTACTGTAAGCAATTTATCAATTTCAATGCAGAAAACAAAATAATAAAGAAGAAAGAAAATGAGAAAATATGGAAGCAAGATGAAACTCAACTTCCCAACCTTCCTAAGGCAAATCCAGGGAGCACTGAGGTAGATGAAACCAAAGGTCACCCAGCTGAACTTTCTGAAAAGGTAGTAGGGGAAGTAAAAAAAAAAAAAAAAAAAAAAAAAAAAAAAAAAAAAAAAAAAAAAAAAAAAAAAAAAAAAAAAAAAAAAAAAAAAAAAAAAAAAAAAAAAAAAAAAAAAAAAAAAAAAAAAAAAAAAAAAAAAAAAAAAAAAAAAAAAAAAAAAAAAAAAAAAAAAAAAAAAAAAAAAAAAAAAAGGATGATTAAGTCTCTTAACAAAAACTAAAACAGGAATAATAATCCAAATAATTGAGGAATGATGGCCATAATGAAGGAAATGCCTAGTGAAACTGGAGTACATATATTTTTTAAAAAATAGAGGTGTTTAGTTAAAAAAGGAAATCATGAATACTCAGAGAAGAGAACTGGAAACCATAAGACAGATTCAAACAAATATTTAGGAGATTAAAAATCCTACTAAAAGTATGTGCAGTAGAATCAAAGTGAAGATAAAATATCAGATAAAGAAAATAATGTCATGGGCCGGGGAGTTAGCTCAGTGGTTCCAGCGCCTGTCTTGCAAGCGCAAGGGCCTGGGTTCGATTTCCCAGTAACCACATAACAATACTGGGTGTGGAGACCCACACCCAGCAGCAACCAGTACCACATACCACAGTGCCGGGCGTGGTGGTTCACGCCTGTAATCCCAGCACTCAGGAGGCAGAGGCAGGAGGATTGTGATGTGAGTTTGAGGCTAAGCTCAGGGCCAGCCTGAACCACAAAGCGAGACCCTGTCTCAAAAAACCTAAAAAAAAAAAAAGAAAAAGAAAAAGAAAATAATGTCATGATTAGCGATCATCAAATGGAAGATTTCTTAAAAATAGCAAATGAGTTATCATTTAATTGTTAAAACTGTTCAATTTCTTCTTTAATTTCTTCTGTGACCCACTGGTTGTTCAGTAGTGTATTATTCAATTTCTATGTGTTTGTGAGGACCTTAGAGTTTCTTTTGTTATTTAGCTCCAATTTCAAGGCACTATGGTCTTGTAGAAAGCAGGGGAGAACCCCAGTACAATTTACAGGAATTTATGGGACACAAGGAAAGTAGTTCTATGGAGGAAATTCAAAGTAATGAATGTCTACACCAGGAAAACAGAGCAAGTTCAAATAAGCAATCTAATGCTGAACTTCAAGCAACTAGAAAAAGAGGAACAAGACAAACCCAGAGCTTATACTAGGGAGGAAATTATAAAGACCAGAGGAGAAAATCAATGCAATGGAGACTAAGAGAATGATACAGAAAATCTGATCCTAATTCTGTTGTTTTGACTGCTCAATTCTACAAAACTTTTGAAGAAGAGTTAACTCCACTACTTCACAAACTCTTTAATGAAATCAAAAGGAAAGCAGAGCTCCTAAATTCATTCCAGCAAACAACCATTACCTTGACTCCAAAAAGAGAGAAATATCCAACCAAAAAAGAGAACTATAAGCCAATCTCCCTAATGAACATTAATGCAAAAATCCTCAATAAGATATTTAGGCAAATAGAATACAGAAAATCATCAAGAAGATCACACACCCTGACGAAGTTGGAGTCATCCCAGGGATGCAAGGATGGTTAAGCATATGTAAATCAATAAACATAATACACTACATAAACAGACTCAAGGACAAAAACCTGATGATCATCTCAATAGATTCAGAAAAAGTGTTTGAAAAAATCCAACACCCATCACGAGCAATACTCTACAGAAAATTGGGATAGAGGGACTTCATCTCAATCTAATAAAAGCTATATATAAGAAATCAATAGCCAGCATCACACTAAGTGGTCAAAAACTGAAACCTTTCACACTAAGATCAGGAACAAGACAAGGATGTCCACTTTCACCACTCTTGTTCAATATAGTGCTAGAAAAATTAGCCACAGCAATTAGACATGAGAAAGAAATAAAGATAGGAAAGGAAGAAGTTAAACTGTCATTATTTGCTGATAACATGATTCTCTACATAGAAGATCCTAAAAACTCAACCAAAAGTCTGCTAGATTTAATCACCAAATTTAGTAAGGTAACTGGATACAAAGCCAATACTTAAAAATCAATAGCCTTTGTATACACAAACAACAAACTCATCAAGAGAGAAACTGGGGAGTCAAGCCCTCTCATAATAGCATCCAAAAAATGAAATATCTAAGAATCAATCTAATAAAAGAAGTGAAAAACCTCTACTCTGAAAACTAGAAACTTTGAAAAAGGAAATAGACGAAGATATCAGAAAATGGAAAAACATCCATTGTTCCTGGGTAGCAAGAAGTAATATTGTCAAAATGGCTATACTCCCACAACTCCTATATAGATTCAATGCAATCCTGATTGAAATCCCAACAACATATTTCACAGATATTGGGAAAATAATCCAGGGGCTGGGGAGTTAGCTCAGTGGTTCCAGCCCCTGTCTTGCAAGCGCAAGGGCCCGGGTTCCATTCCTGGATAATCACATACAATAATGGGTGTGGAGACTCACACTCGGCAGCAATCAGTACCACATACCACAGTGCCGGGCGTGGTGGCTCACGCCTGTAATCCTAGCACTTGGGAGGCAGAGGCAGGAGGATTTCTGTGAAGTGAGTTTGAGGCTGAGCTCAGGGCCAGTCTGAACTACAAAGCGAGACCCTGTCTCAAAAAAAAAAACAAAACAAAACAAAACAAAACAAAAACCCAAACTATATTGAATAGAAGTGGTGAGAGAGGACATCCTTGTCTTGTTCCTGATCTTAGTGTGAAAGGTTTCAATTTTTGACCATTTAGTATGATACTGGCTGAAGTTTCTTGTAGATAGTTTTCATTAGTTTGAGATACAGACCATCTATTCCAATCTTCTGTAGAGTTTTGAATATAAATGGGTGTTGTATTTTGTCAAAGGCTTTTTCTGCATCAATAGAGATGATCATATTTTTGTCCTTAAGCCTGTTAATACAGCGTATAACATTGATTGATTTATGTATGTTGAACCATCCTTGCATCCCTGGGATGAATCCAACTTGGTCAGGGTGTATAATCTTTTTGATAATTCGCTGTATTCTGTTTGCCAGGATCTTACTGAGGATTTTTGCATTGATATTCATTAGAGATATTGGCCTGTAGTTCTCTTTTTTGGTTGGGTCTTTCTCTTCTTTTGGAATCAGAGTAATGGTTGCTTCCAGGAATGAGTTTGGGAGTACTGCTTCCCTTTCAATTTCACTGAAGAGTTTCAGAAGTAGAGGCACTAACTCTTCTTTAAAAGTTTTATAGAATTCAGCAGTAAAACCATCAGGTCCAGGGCTTTTCTTTGTTGGCAAGTTTTTAATGACATTTTCAATTTCACAGATTGTTGTTGGGGTTTTTAACATTTCTATATCTTCTTTATTCAGCTTTGGGAGTTCATATGTGTCTAGAAATCTATTCATTTCTTCTACATTTTTCACTTTATTGAAGTATAAATTTTCAAAGTAGGTGTTGATTATCCTCTGGACTTCCTCTGGGTCGGTAGTAATTTTTCCATTCTCATTCCTAATAGCATAGATATGAGACTTTTCCTTCCTTTCTTTAATGAGGTTGGCTAAGGGTCTATCAATTTTGTTTATCCTCTCAAAGAACCAAATTTTCGATTCATTGATAATTGAACTGTTCTCTTGGTTTCTATTGCATTAATTTCTACCCTGATCCTTATAATTTCTTCCCTATTGTGAGTTTTGGGTTTGTTTTGCTCCTCTCTTTCTAGTCACTTGAGGTTCAGCATTAAATTGTTTTTTTGAGCTTGTTCCGTTTTCTGGATGTAGGCTTTCACTGCTATGAATTTTCCTTGTAGAACTGCTTTCATTGTGTCCCATAAATTTCTATATGTTGTAGTGAGGTTATCGGTTAGTTGAAAGAACTGCTCGATTTCTTCTCTAATTTCTTCTGTGACCCATTGCTTGTTCAGCAGAGTGTTGTTCAGTTTCCATGTGTTTGTGAATATCCTGGGCTTTCCTTTGCTATTCAGCTTCAATTTCAGAGCACTATGGTCCGACAGTATACAAGGGATAACTTCAGTCCCTTTATATTTGCTTAAAACTGTTCTATGAATGAGGACATGGTCTATTTTGGAGAATGTTATATATTGTGAAATAGAAAATGCTCAATGTAAAATAGGGTGAAGGGGGAAAAATGATGAGATTGTAACAAAAAAGTAAAGAAACAAATTTTATGTATATGGGGGTGTGGTAGGGTGGGTAGGGCTATGGGAAAAAATGAGAATTAAGTTGTGTCTTATACTGGTACAAATGCCCGTTATGGAGTGCAATCATGATGCATATATATAATGTACCAATAAAGATTTAAAAAAAAAATTTTTTTAAAAAGGAAGAAAGAAAGAAAAAAAATCCAAAAATTCATCTGGACTCACAAAAGAATTAGGATAGCAAAAGCAATTCTAGGTAACAAGAATACAGTGGAGGGTATCATGATTCCCAACATGAAACTATACTACAAAGCCACTGTGATAAAAACAACATCATAGGCCGGGAATTTAGCTCAGTGGTTCCAGCACCTGTCTTACAAGTGCAAGGGCCCGGGTTTGATCCCTAGTAATCACATACAACAATACGTGGCTTGGTGACTCATTTCCACCAGCAATCAATACTACATACCACAGTGCTAGGCGTGGTGGCTTATGCCTGTAATCCCAGCACTCGAGAGGCAGAGGCATTTGAGGCTGAGCTTAGGGCCAGCCTGAACTATAAAGCAAAACCCTGTCTCAAATAAACAAACAAACAATAACTACAAACCCCCCACATGTTACTGGCAAAGTAACAGACCCAAGAATCAATGGAATAGTTTTAGAAGATCCAGAAACAACTCCAGATACACTAAGGCACCTCATCTTTGATAAAGGAGCCAAATAGCCTCAGTGGAGAAAGATAGCCTCTTCAACAAATGGTGCTGGAAAACCTGGGCTCTAACCTGCCAAAGACTAAAGCTAGACCTATCTCTTTCACTATGTACTAAAGTAAAATTAGAGTGGATTAGAGACCTCAATATTAAAACAGAAACATTAAACCTACTGGAAAACAGGTTAGGCAAAACTCTTGAAGACACTAGCTTAAAAAAAGATTTTATGAACAAAATTTCCATAGCATGAGAACTAGCAGAAGGGATCAACAAATGGGACCTCATCCTATTAAAAAGCTTCTACACAGCAAAAGAAACCACTGGCAGAGTGAAAAGACACCAGACAATATGGGAAAAATTTTTACCAGCTGTTCCACAGATAAAGGGCTACTATCTAGATATAGAAAGAACTTTAAAAAATCACCCCCCAAATTTAAAGACCCAATTCAAAAATGGGCATCTGAAATAAACAGACACTTTTCAGAGGAAGAAGTAAAAGCAACTAAAAAGCACATCAAGAAATGCTCAGCATCACTGGTCATTCAAGAGATGCAGATGAAAACAGCTCTAAGATTCCATTTCACACCACAAAAAGTGACTGCTATCTTGAAACCAATGAGCAACTGCCGAGGTTGCAGGAAAAAAGGAACACTCTTCCACTGTTGGTAGGAATTTAGACTGGTACAGCCACTATGGAGATCAGTGTGGAGATTTCTCCAAAAACTAGAATTACAGGTCCCATTTGACTCTGCTATTACTCTGCTAGGGATCTGCATAAAAGAATTAAAAGATTCATATCACAGTGATATATGTGCACTCATGTTTATAACAGCTCAATTTGTGATTGCTAAATCTTGGAAACTCAAATGTCCATCAACTGGAGACTGGATAAAGAAGAGGTGGTTTTTCTATAGAATGGAGTATTACTCTGCCATAAAGAATGAAAAGTTTGAATCATTCATACTCAAATGGGCATACCTTCAGGACATACTCATATGTTAAATAAATAAGTAGCAAATGAGCAAATACTATATCTCTTCTCTGATATGAGAAACTAAAAACATAAATGAATTCTAAAATTTATGTTAGATATTGTACAAAACAAACTATTCAAAGGGAAAAGGGGTGGGGGTAAGTAATAAGGGGAAAGACAAAATTGTGATGGTAATAAAAAATGGAAACAAAGCTTATGTATATAGGGATTGGAGGGTTGTAGAGTGCCTATGGAAATGGGACAAAATGAGAATCATGTCGTGTCATATACTGTTCAAATTGTCATTGTGGAGTGTAATCATAATATGTATATAAAATGTGCCTATTTCACAACAAAAAAATGGCAAAGGACCACAAAAAACCAATCCAATATCTGTTAGATGACACAAAGGAGAATAATATAGATTAATTGGAATCAGTGAAAAATCAGAAGATACCACACAAGATATAGAAAAAAAATTGTTCATCAAAGTAATATAAGAAAACTTTCAAAGCAGCAAAAAAGAATTTGACAGGTAAGTAAGGCATGTAGAATCTCAAATGGCCATGATCAGAAAAAAGTACACTTACTCTAAGGCATAGTAATCAAGATTCCAGAAATTCAACACAAAAACAGACTATTAAAGCTGTGAAAAGAAATTAATCACCTCTAAAGGAAAATCCACCAAAATGTCAGCAGATTTCTCAACATAAACCCTTAAGGAAATCTTGGAGTGAAGTATTTGATGTCTTAAAAGAAAACGGCCTTCAACTAAGATTGATATACCAACAACATTATCTTTTAAAATTGATGGAGAAATAAAATATTTCAATGATAAAGAAAACTTGAAGAAATTATGACCACAAGACCAGAACTCCAAGAAATCAAAAGGTATCATATACAGGTACAAATCCTCAATGCTGAATGTGATCATGATGTGTATGTAAAATATACCAATAAACTTACTAAAGGAAAAAAGAGAAAGTGAGTTAACAGTGGGAACAAACAGACATTTAAGACATCTTTACAGAAAATACATTATAGGGGAAGCAATCTGATATGAATTAAAGATCATGTTAAGAAAAAAAAGCTCTCCAAATACTTTTGAAGGCTATTCTAGAAAAAGGTGATGATGACAACAATTTCATGGGTCCTGATAGAATGAATCTACTAGGCAAGGAAAGTAATCAAATAGGACAGAAATAAAAGTAACCAACAACAGAAAAATAGTAAAATGACAAGGATAAGTTTATACCTGTCAGTTATAATCATCAACGTGAATGGCCTGACTTCATCAGTCAAAAGAAACAGATTGGCAGAATGATCAAGAAACAATATCCAATAATAGGCTATGTATAAGAAACACATCTAACTCAAAAAAGAAATTCACAGACTGAAAAACAAAGGATGGAAAATAATAGTCTATGCAACAGGAGCCCAGAAAAAGGCAGAAGCAGCAATTCTGCTGGCAGACAATGTGAAACTCAAGCCAAGACTGATCAGAGAGAGAAGCCAAGACAAGAAGGTCACTACACACATGTTAAAGGAAAAATCCAACAGGAAGAGATAATAATCATCAAATCTATCCACAAATGCTGGCATACTCAACTATATAAAATGGTTTTTTAAAATCCAATAAGCACTAATACATTGTAATGGGGGAATCTCAGTACTGCACTAACTCAAATAATAAACTAGGCAAAAAAAATCAACAAAGAAATATCCAAGTTGAGTCACACCTTTGAATCTATGGATTTAGATATAGGTATCTACAGAGTGCGCCATTCAGCAACAACTGAACACACGTTCTTCTCAGCAGCATACAGGACTTTCTCCAAATTAGGCTACACACTAGCTCTTAGAGCATGCTTACGTAAGTATGTAGAAATTGAAATTATCCAGTGCATATTATCATAGATCACAGCAGAAGAAAATCAGAAATAAATGAAAAAAGAAACCATGAAAATTGCATAAACACATGAAAATTAAATAATGCCTTCCTAGATGACCAGATCAAGTTAGATGGTCACAGATGGTATTAAAGAAGAAAATGGACAATTTTCACAATTAAACCATAGTGCTGATATGACATACAAGAACTTATGGAATGAAATTAAAGCAGTTCTATAAGGAAAACTTATAGCAATGAATTTCCAGATCAGAAAAACAGAGCAAGCTAAAATACACAACCTAATGTTGAACCTCAAGTTTCTACAAAAAACAAGAGAAAGTTAAACAAAAACTCAGGAAAAAATTATAAAGATTACAGCAGAAATTAATGCAATTGAGACTAAAACACAATACAAAGAATCAATGAGTCAATTCTTTAAACAATTAAGTACAATATACTACTCATGGCCAATCTTATAGAAAAAAAAGCAAAAAAAAAAAAAAAAAAAAAAGGAAAAAGACCCATATCGATACAGTTAGGAATGAAAATGGTAAAATTACAGTGCACTCTGTAGTTATCCAGAAGATCATCAGTACCTGATTTGAGACCTTGTACTCTAATAAGATGGAAATGGAGAAGAAATGGACAGATTCCTAGACATGTATAAGCTACCACAGCTGAATCAAGAAGATACAAAAATTCTAAATAATTAAAGTAAGTCAATGAAATTGAAGAAGTAATAGAAAACTGCCAACAAAGAAAAGCCCAGGCCCTGCCAGATTCACTACTGAATTCTACAAGAACTCTCAAAAAGATATAATGTTAGTACTCCTAAAACGCTAACAAAATTGAAAAGGAAGCAATATTCCCAAACTGATTCCTGGAAGCAAGCATTACCAGGATACTAAAAACAGAGAAGAAGATAACCCAGTAAGAGAACTACAGACCAATCTCCTCAATGAACATAGATTCAAAAATCCTCAATAAGGGGCTGGGGATTTGGCTCAATGGTTCCAGCGCCTGTCTTGCAAGTGCAAGGACCCAAGTTCAATCCCCAGTTAGCCACATACAATACTGGGTGTGGAAATTCACGCCAGCAGCAATCAGTACCATACACTACAGTGCCAGGAGTGGTGGCTCACACCTGTAATCCCAGCACTTGGAAGGCAGAGGCAGGACGATTGCTGTGAAGTGAGTTTGAGGCTGAGCTCAGGGCCAGCCTGAACTACAAAGCAAGACCCTGTGTCAAAAAACCCTAAAAAAAAGAAAAAAGAAAAAAGAAAAAAGAGAGAGAGAGTTTGATCTCTGGTACCAGAAAAACTAAAAATAAGAAACTCATACACTTTTGGGCCAGGGAGTTAGCTCAGTGGTTCCGGCGCCTGTCTTGCAAGCGCAAGGGCCCGGGTTCAATTCCCCGGTAACCACATAACAATACTGGGTGTGGAGACTCACACCCAACAGCAATCAGTATCACATACCACAGTGCTGGGCGTGGGCTCACGCCTATAATCCCAGCACTCGGGAGGCAGAGGCAGGAGGATTGTGATGTGAGTTTGAGGCTGAGCTCAGGGCCAGCCTGAACCACAAAAAGCGAGACCCTGTCTCAAAAAACCTAAAAAAAAAAAAAAAAATCTTCAATATGATACTGGCAAACAGAATGCAGCAAATCATCAAAAAGATAATATACCATGACCAACAAAGATTCATCCTACGGATGCAGGGATGGTTCAACACACATATAAATCTATAAATGTAATATACCTCATTGGCAGAACCCAGGACAAAAACTATATAACTTCATAGACACAGAAAACTCATTTCACAAAATCCAACATCCATTCTTGATTTTAAGAAACCCTAAAGAAAATTTGACTATGACTATCTCAACCTGCAAAAAGCCATCTGTGACAAATCAACAGCCAAGATTATCCTAAGTGATCAAAAACTGAAAACTTTCACTGTAAAATCAGGAGCATGCACAGGATGCCCAATACCATCACATCTATTCAGTGTGATTCTAGACACATTAATTGGAGAAATTAGACAAGAGAAAGAAATGAAAGGCATTTAGATAAGAAAGAAGAAGCTAAATTATCATTATTTGCTGATGATGTGATAGTCTACGTGGAAGCCCCCAAATGCTCCACCAAAAGACTCCAAAAATTGATAACACAATTCAGTACCATAGGTGGATACAAAGCCAACACTTGAAAATCAATAGCATTCCTATACACAAATAACAAACTGACTGAGAAGAAATTAGGGTAATAGGACCTTTCACAGCATCATCCAAAAAATTGAAATACTTAGGAATCAATCTAATGAAAAAAGTAAAAGGCCTATGTACTGAAAATTACAGTAGTCTAAAAGCAGAGATTAAAGGGGATATTAGAAGATGGAAAGATAGCCACTTTTCTTGCATAGGAAAAAACAATATAGTGAAAATGGCCATACACCCAGAACTGTTACACAAATTTAATGCAAAACCAATCAAAATACAAGTAGCACAGCTCACAGAACTAGAGAAAATAACTCTAAAATTCATGTGGAAGCAGAAGAGACTAAGAATAGGAAAAGCAATTCTGGGCAGTAAGAGCAAGTCTATGGGCATCCAAATTCCCCATCTGAAGTTATACTACAATGCTACTGGGATCAAAACGGCATGATACTGGCAAAGATATAGGTCTGAAGATCAATAAAGCAGAATAGGAGATACAAAAACAACCATAAACACACAGAGCTGCCTTACCTTTGACAAAGAGACCAAATACCTTCACTGAAAGAAAGATAGCCTCTTTTATAAGTGGTGCAAGGAGAACTAGCTTTCTATACACTAATAACTGAACCTAGACCCTTATCTCTCACCATTCACTAAAGTAAAATCAAAATGGATCAAAGATCTAAAGATAAAGCAGAAACACTTCATCTGCTGGAAGACAGAGTAGATAAAACTCTTGTAGACAGAAGCAGTCAAGGACTTTATGAACAAAACCCCAGTTGCATGGGAACTACTACCAAGAATCAACAACTGCTACCACATCAAACTAAAAAGCTTTTGCACAGCTAAAGAAACTACCAATATAATTAACAGACAATCCACAGAAGGTGAAAAAATTTTGCCAGCTATTCTTCAAACAAAGGACTAAACATCTACAATATTTTAAGACCTTTAAAAAAAATCACATCTTGGGGCTGGGGATTTAGCTCAGTGGTTCTGGCTCCTGTCTTCAAGCACAAGGAACCAGGTTCGATCCTCGGCAACCACATACAATACTGGGCGTGGAGACTCATGCCCAGCAGCAAACAGTACCACATTCCAGTGCCGGGCATGGTGGCTCATGCCTGTAATTCCAACACTTGGGAGGTGGAGGCAGAGGCAGGAGGATTGCTGTGATGTGAGTTGGAGGCTGAGCACAGGGCCAGCCTGAACTACAAAGTGAGACCCTGTCTCAAAAAAA
>PVIR01008392.1:36117-57150 GCA_004026965.1 Petromus typicus
ATACTGGGTGTGGAGACCCACACCCAGCAGCAACCAGTACCACATACCACAGTGCCGGGCGTGGTGGCTCACGCCTGTAATCCCAGCACTCGGGAGGCAGAGGCAGGAGGATTGTGATGTGAGTTGGAGGCTGAGCTCAGGGCCAGCCTGAACCACAAAGCGAGACCCTGTCTCCAAAAACCTAAAAAAAAACAAAAAACAAAAAACAACAACAACAACAAAAAATCACATCTCTCAAATTTGAAGGCCCAATCCAAAATTGATTATCACCAACAGACAAGTCTCGGATGAAGAAGTATGAAGAGCAAATAAATATATGACAAAATATTCTAGATCACTGGCCATTTAAGAAAGGCAAATTGAAGCAATACCAAGCCTCCATCTCACTCCGAGAAGAATGAATGACAATCATGAAGAAATCAAACCATAACAACTGCTGGCAGGGCCTGAGGAAAAAGAAACTCCTCTCTACTGTCAATTGATACAGCCACTATGGAAATCTATAGGAGGATTCCTCAAAACACTGAAGATAGAGGCTCCGTTTGGGAAATCTATGCCCTATCCAGGTATTTCCCTAAAAGACTTTAAAATATCCATCATACCAGAGTGATATATGAATACTTGTGTATATAGCAGCACAATTTATTATGGATAAAGAAAATGTAATATTTACATACAATAGAATATTACCTTGCCATAAGGAAAGATAAACTTGAGGCATTTTTAGGTAAATGGATGCACCTCCAAAACTAAAATGGGACATGAAATAAATCAGACACATAGGTTTAAATATTACATGATTTATCTTGCATAACTCAAAGGGAGTAAAAAGGAGAATAGTTATCAGGAAGTAGGAAGAACATGCTCAAATGAGAAAGGGCACAAGGGAAGGAGAAAGGAAGGAGGGGAAAAGACATTTAAACAGAATTTGGAAGTGAAAAAATAGAAACAAATCTTTTGCAAATCAGGAAGGAAAGAAGAGTTGAAGGGAGGAGAAGAAAATGGGAAAAAGAATAAGGACATATAACATACAGGTACAAATCTCTGTGATGAATGTGGTCATTATGTCTGACAAATATATACTAATACAATTTTTAAAATAACCCTCTGGGATGTTAATAAACACTCTGAAGTTATGGAAAGGTGAGACTCAGTAATGAGATTGCCTGAATTCAGTTCCTACTTTTGTGCAATTCTGGGCACATTTCATAAGTTCTCCGTGTCTCAAAGTCTAGTCTGTATAAAATATGTAGATGCAGCCTAACATATGGAAAATGATGGATGAATGGTGACTTAGTTACTTTCTCATCATTGATACACAACAACCAACAGCCACAAGTCTAAGGAGGAGAAGTTTATTTTAGCTCACAGTTTGTGGAGACTACAATCCACAGCAGGCTGGCAACAAGGCAGAAGTAGGTAGCTAAAGAGAAACAGCTCATGGAATAGCAGCAGAAGCAAACAGCAAGAAAGGGAGGAGAGAGTGACAGAGTCCCTTCCAGGCTACAGCTCCAATGACGCACTTCTTCAAATCAGGCTTCACCTCCTGATGACATGATTAGATATAATCTCATCAGTGAACTAATCCGCTGATAATATCATGTACCCAAGACCCAATGACCTCCCCCAAACCCCATCTATGAGTTCATGAAGCTTTTAGGGGATATCAAAATATAAACCTTAATAAATGATACCCATAATTATTAAACAGATTCATAAATTAATAAAATTTTGTGTAGAGTAAAAAAAATCTTAAAGAATTGGCACAATGTTTATTTTAAAATTTTTATTACTATTGTGATACATAATGAGCACATGCATTGTGAGGACTTGGTACGTACATATACCACAGCCTAATTTTTTCTACATCTCTTCCCAACCTTCTCCCTCATCTTTTGGTCTCCTTTACATACAAAAAGGATCTATCTATCTCCTTGTTTCTCATTATCTATCTTATTTTGCTTTAGTTTTATTTACACTTTGGGTCTCTCATATAATAGAAATCAACACGATATTTAAGCTTGTGTATCTGATTTATTTAACTTACATTATGGTTTCAAGGTGCACCCGTTTCCCCACAACTAACTCAAATTGATCCTTCCACATAGCAGCATAGTACTTCAATATGTATAAATACTACATTTTCTTTATTCATTCCCTGACGCTCATTTCTAAGTTAACTATACTTGCAATATTTCAACTTTAAAATGAGGGTTTATTATTTTATTATTATCTTTTATTATGGAGAAACTTCATAAAGACATGATATTTTTAATGAGAAAGAACTGTGGATTACTTTCTGGGTGCAGGACCCTTACCCAGATAAACCTTGTTGCCAATCTAGAAGGTAGACATCTCCTTAGGGGCAGCCTTGTGCAAAATGAATGAAAAGACTGGTGGCTTCAGGTACTGGTCATCCCAAAATAAACTAGACAATGACAATACAGGGAATCCCTGAGTTCTTAGCCTAGAGCAACCTGGAGACCAACCAACTCCTGCTCTGGGCCCAATAAAGACTATTTATTCCTCCAAGGAAAACAAAAAGACCATCATGCATATACACTTCTGAAACACAAAGTAACATTTTCAGTTCTTGTTTCCTTTTGTTTGACTTTTAGAAAATACAGATGGCTGGTTTTCCATTTTAAAAAGTTGGTGAAATAACAATGCACTTGACATTAAAATTAGTAAGTTTAATTCCAGACCTCTGGTTAACTTCTTTTAACAACAACTTAAGGCTTTTAGCTCCTCATGCAGAATATGAAAGGGTTGTTCTTTGCTTGTCTGTTTGTTTTGTTTTAACAGCTCACATGATAAATGTCTGCAGATATTTGGGTTGTTTAAATTTAAAAGAGAACACAACATCAAATAAGGTTGACTTAGAACACTTCTCTAAAATTCTGTCAACCTCAAGGGATGGAAGCTTCACGGTTCTGTGACTTAGTCATCCAACATTCAGGCCAAGCTAATAATTACCTCAATAAGTGACCACTCTGATTTAACCCCCTTTTTCTGATAAGTGACCAGTAGCTGTTCCTTGCCTAGAAGAGAAAAAAGCAGAAGGCTGACACTCTATGAAAAGATAAAAATCATGTGTCTACTGGAGAGCTACCTGAAAAGAATGGAATAGCGCCCTCCATAGGGCTAAACTTAAAAGAAGCAACTCTTTGAAGGTGAGGACAGAGGATGGGAATACCAGGGTGTGGCACAAGGTCTAGCAAAAAGGAGCACTCTCATCAAAGGATTTCAGGGTTGAGGGACAAGTCTGACATTGGGGGTGGGGCCAGATAAGGAGAGGTGGAGCAAGGAAAGCATGGAAGAGGAACATATGTGTCAGTCTCTCATCCACCCACATCTGTCCTTTAAATGCTCCTTTTGACTTGAATCATTCATAACCAAAGCTCAGGATGCTGTGCCTGGGGAGTAGACAGAGTATAGAGCAGTACTAGGCTCTGGAGGCTCCAAACTTTGTGTTCCTATCAGTACCTACATAAGCATGTGCCTTAAAAGATGGAAGAATGCTTTGCTTTCCAATCGATGCTGATACGCCCCTATGGCAGAGAGCTTAGGTGCATTAGGTAACAGAAAGTCACACTAACACTTACAGAAAAGCTCTGATATGCCAGGCAAGTGGCACAGATTAATTCAGTTGGCCTTTGAAGTAGGTCTTTTCAGCAAGTGTTATACCCAACAAGAAAATGGGGTTTAGAAAACTTGGCATCTTAATTGCCTTCCCGAGCCCAATTTTATTGCTTCTGTTCTCCATGGAATTCACCCCAGCAGCAGAGCAATCTTTAAACTGTAAATCATATTGTGTTATTTCTAGTTGAAAGCTTTCAATAATTTTCTCAAAAGGATCAGAGAAAAACCTCTCCCTAGCATGAGGAGACCCAGCTGGCACTCCCAGCCTGTGCGAATGGCTTGGCCCTGGATGGATGGGTTCTTGAGCCCTGGCCTCCTGTCTGGATCAGGAATATGCCAAGCTCTTCACCACCCCGCCTCATGATCCTTTGACTGCTAATCTCACCACCTGCAGTGACTCACCCAGTGATCTTGCTTGTGGAAGCGCCTCCCCATTTAGTACACATCACAACCTGCTATTTAACTTTTCCTTGAATGTGGTACACATGTTCTAACACTTTGACTGTTGCTTTTTGGTTAACATGTCAAAGTCCCATATTCCTTTATTTAATGCTCTCTCTCTCTCTCTCCATAGGACACACTCCATGAAGGCAGAACCATCGCCTTGACACTGACCTTGGTTTCTGAGGCCATGGGACAGTGTTGGTTGCAGTGTCCATGCCGGGTGAATCTTTGAAAGACAAATGGGTTGAAACGTCCATGGTCACAGCCCCCTATTCAGTGAAGCCTGCAATGGACCTGATTCAGAGCTCATCCTTAAGTCCCTGCACACATGTACACACACATACATTCACTCCCACAAATGAGAGATACAGATCTCATTCTTCACTTGCCTCTCAATGTGCCCATATACCAGAACCGGGCAACACAGCTCACACTGTTAGCCAGGCAGTTCTGTCCCTTTGGTTATTGACTACCCTCTTCTTCAGTTGGCACTTGCTGACAGGTGGCAGGATAAATACAAGGCATTCATCATTCTGTCCATGTCCATATGCACATACCCCTATTTTACATCCATCCCTCCTTATCTTATGTTCTACCTGAGACATTACCTTGAATTTTGTGCTTTTTGTTTTTGTTTGTTGATTTGTATTATCTTTTTTTAGGATTTGAGGGTGGGGCTGTGGTTTCAAAGATATCTCCACCTATTCTTCCCAACTGTGACAGCTCTTAGTCCACAGGTCAAGGGACAAAAGTGAGTGCTCTCCAGTCACTCAGGATTTATTTCAGCCATACAGTGTGGGCCAGGTGAACACAGGCAAATTATCCATAGGAATCAGGGAGTCAGAGGGAGCCACATCCAGGCGAGGACTTCTCAGGTTACCTGCTCCTGCCATAACTGGGAGCCATGTGGGACGCTGGCATTTAGTTATCAATACCAGTTCAAATATGTGTCTTGCGCTCTCTACCAGGCTATTGTAGACACCTTTCCTGAACACACGGTCATATATGTGGCCATGAGCTCCTCTGGATAACCAGTGGGAGTGTAATCTCTGACCATTTCCGCCATTTTGTGGGAAACTCTCGTGGAGACCTGGGACTTCGCTCAGCCAGAAGGTATCAATGTCAGAATTGGTACCAACAGCAAACATGGGAAGGGATAGTCACTTCACTGGAGTCACTGTAGTTGTGTGTGCAGTTTCTAAGCTCGCTTCTCTTCCACTTTACTTATGTGTTTGTTTTTATATCTTTTAACTCATTGACATCTTCTGCTATGTCTGATCTGCCATTAAACCTATCCAATGAGTTTTCTGTTTTAGACATCATATCTTACAGCTCTAGAAATTCCATTTGGATTATTTTTACACCTTTCTCTTCTAATCATGTTCATGTTCTCCTAGGAACCTTTAAATATCCTTCTGATGGGTTTTAAAGTCTTCATTTGTTGACTATTTCTTTCATTCTACATCTTTATTCATTAGTTAATTTTCCTCTTGGTCACGAGATGTATTTTTTTCTGTATAATATTTGCATGTCTTGTGCTTTTCAAGTTAAATGTTGAGTATTTTTAATGTTTCATTACTGCCTGAAATTTTACTTCTTTTTTTCTTTGCTTTCTGCTCCAGCAAGTAGTTAAGTTTAATCCTTCAACGCCCTTCAGAGTCAGTGGAACAGAGCTTGAGTGGCCCAGCCTTCCTGTGGGGAAACCTTTCTGTTCCTCATTGTGAATCTTTTGGCTTTTCAGGTTTTCAACAAAGCATCTCTATCGCAGTTGCCAGAAATCAACTAGTACTTTCTCGGCATCTGCTCCAGAAATCATATTCTTTAAGTTTCTGGGTAATTTTTCATGGTATTCAGTCTTTGTCGATCTTCTCCTACTCCTGTTAAGTGTGTGGTATGCCTTTACTCCCTCCTGAGCAGATGCGTGGAAGTTCCTCTTTATTAAAGCTCTCCTCTTTGTGAAACTGCCCAGGAAATTCTGATATTATTAGCTTTCAGTGATTGGCATTTTAAAAAAATTCATTGTAGCCAGAATGCCTTCTTCTGTCTCAGTGTAGTCTTCTGCAAAATTCTTCCAGGCAGAAAAGCAGGGCATTGGAAGGGGTGATCTCACTTGTTTCATTCTTTCAGGAATATGACCCTGTCTTGCCTCTTGTCCAAGGTCTAAAAACAGAGGTTCATACATTTTGTCCAATTTGCTGCTTGTTTCCTACTATAGGACAATCCCAGCACTGGTTATTCCCTAACAGCCAGGAATGGAGCCCTGGGCTAGACTCTTACTCTTCTCTCTAGTCCTGCTTCCAGGAAGGGAGGAGGTGGACCCTAAGAGCACAAGCACTGTCTTCTTGTAAGGACCTATATCACTGAATTATCACCTCATTCCTAAAAAGGGAACTGAGTTTCATTTTCTATCCACAGAGCAGTGGAGGTAGGCTGTCAGTCACATCCGCCAAGTCTCTGGCCCCACTTCTTTTTCTCACAGGGCCTGACTGTCAATGAGGAGGCCAGCCACAGCCACATGCCTCTCTGAGCCTCCATCATATTTTCCCTGTGTCTTGAGCTCTCCTCAGCACTGCATGCCCCTGCTTCCAGTAGCCACCAATCCTTTCATGCTGCCCAGGGGCCCTCTGCTTTCTCTTTCTTATTTTAAATCTGTAGTTAATCAAATTCTCCACTTAATTTCTTTTTTTATTCAAATCTTTATTGGTACACTATATATACACACAACATAGACTTTCAGCATTGAGAATTTGTACCAGAATATGATACAACATGATTTGATTCTTATTTTTTCCCATTCCTCTACCCACCCCGCAATCCTCCGCCCCTGTATACATAGACTTTTCCTTTTTGATTACCATCATGTTATTTTTCCACTCTCTACTTAACCCTACACCCCATTTCCTTTTAAATATTTTCTATTTCACTAAATCTATTATATATACTAGAACTTCACGTCTTGAATAAATCGAAATTCTCAGCTGCAGCTTCCCCATTCCATAAACATCATAGCCTTCCTAGCTGCCAGTTCCTCCCTGCTGGTTAGTGTGCCCTTTTAGCCTGTGAGCCATTCTGAACACCACTGGTGCACGCCTTAACCCCTGTACCCCCACAGCTCACCAGCAGGCATCACGCCTTATGGCTATCAGTAATAGAATCCTAACTGCTAACCATGTGGGAGCATAAATTCCAGCTAACAGTCTTCCTTCTAGTTCAACACCCAGGTCCACTCATATAAGGGTCTTACACTGACTTCTCTGGAATCGACTCTGAGACAGAAAATTGTCTGCCTGAGATTTGGGGGGAAAGAGCAAAGGTAGTAATCCTTTGGTTAGCCTTTAGTGCCCCAGGATTCCCATTACTTACTCCTTTCACTGTCTTTGTCTGGCTCCCCTGCCAATGTCTCATGCTCTCTCTGAACACTAGCACTGATGTGCTCAAGGTCCAAGATCTCCTTGACAGCGAGTCACAGAGACTTTGCCTGCTGATGTCATGCCACTAGAAATTTTGTTTCCTTACCTATGTCACAGGAGCTTTTCCTTCTGCCATTTGTCACTGGGACCTTACTTCTTAACATTGTACCACAGGGACTTTGCTTTCTAATGTTATATCACTTTGACCTTGCTTCCAAAGTTCAGCTTTTCAACAGTAACCACAGTCTTTACTCAAATGCACATCAATACCATGGGAGATTCAAGGCCCTTTCTTGGGAATGGTGTAAAAGTTTGAGTTATGTAATAGGGTAGGAGTTTAACCAAGGTAGAATGGTGCTGCTGGATCCTTCATTGTGCTCACTGTGATATCACATGTGTCTAGTGAAGCCAAATCAGAGGCTGCAAGTAACTCATGTCTGATCTTCATCTCTCTGTCCTTACCCTGGGTCTTTGTTTGTTGGAATTAGGACTGAAGTAGGAGAGGCCATCTAGGAAGTTCCCATAGGCCAGTGTTGAACCATGGGGTAGAGATGGGCTTACTGGAGGGCATTTTTTCTTCCAAGCTTGGGCTTCCAACAGCAGCCCACACTGCAGCCTTCAGAACACAGGCTTTCAATAGGAAGAGTATTAAAAAAGGCTGAGAAAAAAGGAAACAAAGCTTATTTATATGGGTGTGGGTGTTGCAGGGTAGGGCATGAGAAGGGGAAAAAATAGGAATCAAGTTATGTCATACTCTAGTACAAACTCTCAATGTTAAATGTGATGATGATGTGCATTCATAATGTACCAATAAAGATTTGAATTTTTTTTTAAATGAGGCTGAGCGGGAGAGACTTTCCGATCCCATTTGTACGGAGATGTCAAGACTGAACTTACTTTTAGGAGCTAGCATGTGAGTCTGGGCAGCCGCCCAAGTTTTGGCCAGAACATTGGGTCAAAGCTGCTTCCAAATCCCTTTGCCATTATTATTTAATGTGCCCATCATTCAAGTTTAGAGGACCTTGTTTTCAAAGATTATAGCTGGAACTAGTGGCTTTAAGAGCCAAACACTGTGAAAAAGGCTGTATTGAACAGAATCAAGGACATAGGGGGCATCTGTGTTGTGTGGAATAGCTGCCCCCAGACCGGACATCTAGAAAATGAATACTCTTAAATTCATGTGCTCATGCGTGCAGCTCGGTGAGTCTCCAGTGGATAGATAAATGAATAGCTAAGGCACTGAAGTCAGCTGGATCTCTAGGACCTATCAGACTCTGAATAAATTCTTCATATCTTGATTTCCCCCCCTAATAATCAGAAAAGCAGGCAGAGAGTAAGTGCAGCATGCAATTTGTCACTTAGCAAAAACTGTACCATTTTTCAGATGAAGGAGAGGTGAGGAATCTGTCTGGGTGACGTCATCAAGATAGAGAAGTGCACCTGTGAGAACTCGGGAGTGTGAAGTTGGGATCAGGCACTGGTCTCCCCTGAACTTCCTCAGTTCCCACCCATTGTCGTGTCTCCCCTCTCTGGTCCTCAGGATGAAGTCAGAAGACTACAACACTGGGCATTCGGCCCCTTCCTCTCCTCTTCATCACCTGAGTCTCCACATCTTTCTGGTAGGATCTGGGCCTGCCTAGGGCACCTGGCTTTTGCCTGCATTCACCTAACCGATGGGGACAGGAAGAGACAAAGTCCAATTTGCTCCACCACTGGGCAAGGACTAAAGGAGACAGTCTTTTGCAGCAGTGAAAGGGTGTAGTGGGGAGTATCATCCTTAACTCCTACAACACAACACAACACTCTTTTTTTTTTCCCTGAACACTGGACTTTGTCTTATGAGAAAAGTCTAGGTCATTAAGACCCACCTTCAAATATTATCTGTACTTTCTGTTTTCTGGGATCCTGAGTTGGTTCTTTCCTGATTTAAAGCCTAGGAACAGAACAGTCTCCCTCTTGGATTGTTTTCTGCAAGATGATAAAGCCACAATTGACAGTAAAACTTCAAAATAACATCATCATCCTCCATCTCAGAGGGAAGAGAGGGCTTTTGCAAAGGGAGAATAAGTAAATCTACTCCAAAACTAGAGCCAGATTTCTTTAGTTCTACTAGAATGCAAATGAATGATCGACACTGGTAAGAAAACATTCAGGTAGGCAGATGTTTATCTCAACAGTTAAATACGCAAATCAGAGGGAGAAAATTTTCTCTCAACACACAAGATAAATAACACCAAAAAAGAATTCTGTTTGTCATTTCTAGACCTCAATGCTTTCTCAGCGTGGCGACTTTAATACGTTCAGAACCTGAAAATTAGACTATAGCTTGTTAATTAACATTTGTTTAAAATGAATATACATTAATTTGGACATATTTAAGTTTGTTCACTAGGGCATAATGTGAGCTATTATCAAATAATTTTCTCACCAGAATTCCATTACCATTTCTTCACACACTGTTATTCTTCTACTTGTTTCTTTTCTATAGAATTTGATTACAAAATGTTTCTACAATAGATTAAATGGGATGATGATGTAGGAACACTCTATCAAATGCCAGCGGGTCTCCACCTGCCCTGGTTTGCATCAACAGGCCCAGTTCCATTCCTTCCTTCACTTGGGTCTGCTCACCTGTGGAGTATGTCCACCACCCATCCCACACTCTGGGCTGCTGCGGGACTTCTGCCTATGGGTGAGGCACAAGTAGCAAGTGAGTGTTGTACAGCGCTGTTGAAGTAATGCATGAGCCGTGGTGCCACGAGTTTCATCATGGACTGGGCCCCGCAGAGGGAAGGACTAAGGGACTCCTAGGAACACAGGGGCTGGGACACTTCTTCCACCACCCGTGATAGCTATTTCAAGGCCAATCAGCTGGCTGGAAGCTAGAGTCTTCAACTCTGCAGACAACTCAGATTCACATCACAGTACACACCAGTTTGGAATGAAACTCCAGGTTCCTGCTTCACCCAAATACCTCTTTATCCTACCCAAGACAGAGAGAAAAAACAAATTGTTCTTCTGTTTTTTTAATGTGATTTTTAAGATCATTCATCTGAATACAGAAAATAATTTAGACATCAATTTCACACTATTTTTTCATTTTAAATTATTACACCTGCATTTTGAAAGTGCTGTAGTCTAGGCTTTAGCCAGAGAAACCTGGCAAGGATCAGGAAGGAGAACAGAGCCTGGTCCAGCCAGTGACCACTCACTGAAGGGCAGAAAGGGCCCCTGGCTCTCAGCTTTGCCTCTGTTTTTGGCAGAGCTTGGAAGATGGAAAAGAAGTGGGCTCACCTGGTAGAGTGTCACAAGCTGGGACAGAGAATGGCCATTGCCGCAGCTTAGTCTGCTCACCCTCAGGACTTTTGCTACATGAACTAGTAACCAACATTCATACTTCAAGGAAACACACACACATGAAAAATCTGGACTTCCAACTTTGGTTTGTTTCCTGTTTAGCAGTTCCATGTTCACACAGAAAATATCTGGCTCTGAGTTTCATGGCTGTCAGTCTAAGCCTGTCTTTATACCCCACTCACCAGAATGCACAGAGCAGGCCAGCAGAACTGGTATTGCCGGCTTCTCTCCCCTGAGGCTCCTCCCTCTGCCTCCTCAGCTCCAGCTATGTGTCATCTTTCCACTTCCTCAAGCTCTATCTCAAAGGTTAGTGTAGCTGTGCCCTGCTGTGCCCTGTTAGTGATGCGGTCAATGAGTGCCAGGGAAACAGTGGTCCACACTTGCGTAGGCAGCCTCGGTGGTAGAAGCCATGGCTCCCTAGAGCACTGATGGCTGGGATGGCACAGTGACTACAGAAGACTGGAGTGAGGAAGGAATGCAAATGAGTACAGAGAAAGGAATACAAACGAATGTATGGATGTGTTGGGGTGCAAGGCAGCTCCCACAGAAAGGTCTCTTTTGTCCCCTGGTTTCGAGGCTTGCTTTCTTTCAACTGACAGAAGCTCTTCAAACCCCAAAGGCACTGGACCACTAAAATTGAAAGCCTGGAATTACAAAAGCAGAGATTCTGATTGAGCATTGCATTTATAATGTCTAAGTCTGACTTTGGAAGAAATTGTTATCAATTGCTGAGAGGTAAAATGATTGGCAATTTCAGGATTGAGCTATGTTTGATTAGCTTGATAACCATCTGGCAATATTCTTCAAATGAGAAATGGGGGAAGCCTCTGCATGGGAGACAGGGGGCAGGATCTGGAGGAACAGTGAGGTCCTTATTGAAGTTTTGTGTGTGATTCAAAAAGTTACCTCCACAACCACAAGCATACTACTTATAAACCACTAAAAATTTCATCATATACTTCAGATATTTTAACTCTATAAATAAATTATAGAATAAATTATTATTGTGAAGTACAATTCTGAAATTGTTATTAATTGATTTGAAATGAATTAAATTTTCAAAGATGTAGGGTAAGGAAATTGTAAACATATGCTTTCTGTGCTGTGACTATGATAACATATATTATTTAGTAGATAATTATGCAAAGAATAAAAATGTTGCTAAAATGAGGAATTATTATATTTTAAATGATAATTCCAAGCAGATTAAGTTATTTTATTACTTTCATAAATTATTCTGCATAGTAGATTCATATATTAGAGATAAACTTATGAAATATATTTAATTAAAATATTATGTTATTCAAATAATTCTAATACATATTCTAGTTGTAGCAAAACCTAAAAAATATATCATGACTACATATGAAGGATAATCACATCATAAATCATATCAGTATTATGTGGGAAAGAATAACAGACAAGAATAAAATCTTGTGTGCAAATATCTGTTATCAATAGTGATATGTAATGGAAACAAACACTGTATATAATTATAATTCCCGCCTGCGCAACATACTAAGATTCTGTCTCAGGAAAAAAAAAAAAAAAAGAAACAAAAGATGAAGGCTGGGGTTGTAACTCAGTGGCAGGGCACACTGTGCTCAGTTTTCAAGAATGAAAATAAAGATCTTTGGTGAAAGCTGTGATAAATAAATAACAGTGATGTGGTCCTATTTTTCATCCCACTGGGCTGAAGGCCACGCAAATATGCACAAAACAAGTAAAGTGGCCCAAAGAAACTACAAGATTTCTTTTTCTCCTTCATATTGAGTTTATTGGTACATTTTAGGTACATTATGATCATGTGCATCACTGAGAATTTGTGCCTGTGCACGATGCATCTTGATTCTTTTTTTTCCCACTGCTCTCTCTTCCCTTCCAGCCCTCCCACCCTCCTATATGCACAAGGTCTGCTTCTATCTTTTCCTTTTACCTTTGAATTTTGTCTCTGTTCTTTACTTTCCCCTGCCCCCTCTAGTTCCCCTTTCAACATTTTCTTCCTCTTTCACAGTACCTGTCATACTTTCTAGACCTCATTTACACGTTCAATTTCATATGATATGGTATTTACACATCTGTGTCCTATTTATTTCATTTATGAGTATGGATCGCAGGTGTGTATATTTATAAATGTCTCTAATTTATCATTCTTTATGGCTGAGTAACAATCCATTTTATAGAAAAGTCACATCTTTATCAACTCATCAATTGATGGGCATTTGGGGTGTCTCCAAGATTTAGCTATTGCAAACTATGCTGTTATAAATATGTCATTTGTACATCACTGTGGTATGATGCTTTTACTTCTTTCATGAATATACCCAGCAGGGAAATAGCAGGGTCAAATAAGAACTCCAATTCTCATTTTTTGAGGAATCTCTATACTGATTTCCACAGTGGTTTCACTAGTCTACCTCCCACCAACGGTGGAGAAGGCTTCTTTCTTCCCACAGCCCTGTCAGCATTTGTTACAAGTTGATTTCATGATAGCAGCCATTCTTTCTGGAGTGAGATGAAATTTCAGTGTACTTTTCATCTACAATTCTCAAATGACCAGTGATGTTGAACATTTTTTCCATGCTTCTTTGCTGCTTCTGCTTTTTCATCTGAAAAATGTCTGCTCGTTTTAAGTCATCATTTCTATTTCATTTAAAAAGAATATCTCAATTTGACTTAGAAGTTCAGCAGATATTGACTCTTGCAGTTTTCTGTGTATCTACAGATTTTCCTCATTTTCTCAGACTCCAGGTGAATAATTTCTTTAAGTCAAGAAATAAAAAAGATTTTAAAAATACTTTAATGAGCCCAAGAGACACATGTGACAAGCAGACATTCAGAAACCGTATAAGGTCCCTCATTGCAGGGCTGTGGGTGATAGGACTGATCTCTCCTGCCCACTCCAAGATTCTGGGGTACCTGTTCTGCATCCTACAGGTGTCCCCACTTCCTCCCTGACAGTGAAAGCACGTGGGTGTCACCTACCCAGATGCTCATCTTCTTCACCGTGGGTCCATGCTCATGCTACCTTTGTAACTTCCCCACAGTCAAGGCCACAGTGTACATCTAGTCAGTACTGACTAAACACTTCAAGAGCTAGTGAAACCACAAAATCATCACATGATCATATTTTCTAGTTAGAAATGAAATTATGGGTGGATAGAAAGACCACTGAACATGTAACTACACATACACGGGCACACAGGACACACACAGACACCACTTAAAGACACACATGGGGACTCATACACATTTAAACAAAATTTATCATTCTGTATACAGGATCTGAGATATTTTTGTTACTCATTATTAAGCGGAGACCATTACTTGCTTGTTACGCAGTCATACAGAGATCTGTAAGTAGAATAAAATTGTTCCTTGGGCCATTGGCCAGTCCTACCAGTAACACACAGTCACTTACTTCACAATCTTTATATAGTGCAGATGATTGGGAACTCTGCTTTTTCATTTTTTGCTTCACATTCTATCTTAGTAACTTTCAAATATATTTTGTTTTTCTTTATTGAATTTGTTGGTGTATTTTATACATGCATTATGATCACACTCATCACTGAGTATTTGTATCTGGACATGGCATATCTTGATCCTCACTTTTCCCTTTTCCTTGCCCTCCTTTCATTGCACTCACATCCCTATATACACAAGCTATGTTTCTATTTTTTCCTTTTACCTTCAAATTTTTTCTTTCCCTTCTTTACCTTTCCCTGTCCTCCATTTCCCCTTCCCCTTTGAACATTTCTTCTTATTCCATAATACTTACCATACGTTTTGGACTTCATTCGTACCTTTGGTTTCTAAGCTAGAGAAATGATATAGATAATAACATGTACTTTTTATAAAAGAGACTACTACACAGCCGTACAGATAAGCTTGAGACATTTATAGCTAAATGAATGCACCTAAAGGCTATACTCAGAAGTGAAATAAATAGAACACACATGCATAAATATCATATCAAATATATTTTAAAATATACTTTTAGCTCAAAAGAAATTTTATCCTAATTCTAGAATTATATGCATGCTAACTTACAACAAATATGTCATTTAATATAGTTTTATTGAGCAGAATGAACTTAGTGAAGTAGAAATGTAAAATGATTTTTTCTGAATCACTGTCTTTGTGATTCTTTATTTTTCTTTAAGTTTGTTGGTACATTTTAGTTATACATTATAATCACATTCATCTTTGAGTATTTGTACCTGTACATGATACGACTTGGTTCTTGATTTTTTCCCCTATTCTCCTACCTTCTTTTCTTCCCCTTCCCCCTCCCTATTTACAAAATTGAAGGGAAAAATATGATAAAGAAAGGAAAAAATGAATCACTCTCTTTTACCACATGGTAAATGTATTTATTTAGCTTCTACATATGTACACACATGTAAACAGCACATTTTGGAGTTACAAGATGAAATAATAGGAAGGTTAATAAATACAATCAAAAGCACCAAGGCACATTCCTTGGAGAAAGATGCGAGAGGGCCGGGGATTTAGCTCAGTGGTTCCGGCTCCTGTCTTGCAAGCACAAGGTCCTGAGTTTGATCCCCGGAAACCATATACAATCCTGGGCATGGAGACTCACTCCAGCAGCAACCAGTACCACATACCACAGTGCTGGGCATGGTGCTCACACCTGTAATCCCAGCACTCAGGAGGCAGAGGCAGGGGGATTGCTGTGATGTGAATCTGAGGCTGAGCTCAGGGTCAGCCTGAACTACAAAGCAAGACCCTGTCTCAAAAGAAGACTGCGAGACTTGGGGTCAGCAGCACCTCCCTGGGGTCTGAAGCACCTCTTGTGGACAATGGCACTGCTGGAACCTCTCTATAGTTCTATTAGTTACTCATACTCCTGGATAAATATGTTTCTAACCTGTGATTACTGTGGTGGATAAAATTTCAGTTACACTAAAAATGTTTCAAATATTTTTGTCAATCGATAGTAGCTGGCATGTAGGCAACTTACTAATTTTGTGTATTTATTTTTAATCACTTACTAAAACCTTTTCTGTTAATGTAGATGATTTTTATTTGATTCCCCTGAGTTTCTAAATATTCTGTTCTATAAGAGGTGATGTTTGTTTCTTCTCGCTACAGGGTGTTTCATAGCTCACAGTCTAATTATCATTTAAACCTTTAGGAATAGCAGCAAATAGTCCTGGTGTCAAAAGTTGTGTTCATCTTGTTCAAGAATTCATCGGGAGCATGACAATATTTAACTATGACACTGCTGTTGATGGGTAGGTTTTGTTGATATTTCTTATCATGTTAAAATAATCCTCCTATTTAGATGAATCTTTGTTGCGAATCATAAATGCTAGGTATATTAAATGCTTTCCCAGCACTTGTTGAGATTATTAAAGTGTCTTAACTTCATAAACTGTGTGTTTATATTAAACTCTTAAGGTCAAACTTAAATCCAATGGTTTGTAACACAGCTGATCAAATCTGCTGGCACTAGATTCAGGATATTTTATTTATGTTCAAATTTGAGGTTGGTCATGACTTTCATTTTTCTTTATCTTTATCAGGTTTTCTAAGGACTAAATTGTAGAAAAATACATATTTATGTTAAAAGTAATTTCATTTAGAGATATTATATACTATTTATGAGGAAGAAAACAATTTCCTATATTAAATGTGTTATACCAGTATATTATCTCTGAGAAAAACTAAAACATTTAGCAACATGTACCTGAAACACCCCTTTTCCATTCCAAAACTATGTCAAGGGGATATTTGAAGGGAACGGGGACAGGAATATCCAGATAAATGTTATCCGAGGACTGTGAACTGGGTGAACTAGTGTTATCTGTGGGAGACACCTTCTTCCTTCATGCTAAGGTAGTCATTGCTGACATGCTAGTCATGGAGTGGGCTGGAGAACAAATGATGTCACTGTTATGTAGTTTGATCTGTAAACCCCCCTCTGTGCAGTTGCCTAAAGAGCAGCTGAGCAATCATGTGAAGAGTCAGGCCCTGAACCAGCTGGTGAGGCTGCTGTCAGGTACCTAGATCTCAGGGATTATGCTGGGTGAGGCTTTAAACAGACACACTGTTCCCCATGTGCTTCTGCCAGAAATGTTGTTGGTGCCTCATATGATTCTTCTGGGCTGCAGTTAGCTGCAGTTAACATTGTGTTGCTTGTTAGTTAGATTCAATAAACTATCTCTCACAAAAACCATCTCCAGGGATTTTCTTCCATTTTTTGGAAACTCCCTCCATTACCCCAGCACACCTGGGATAAGGATGAAACAAGAGCTTCCTGAATAAGACTTTGGAGATGTTGCTCTAGTTATTGAATTTGTCAGACGACATCTGGTAACAAACCATCAGATGAAATGCATCTCATGTACATGTCTCCTGTACATGCTTATTTATGACATCACACACTTTCTTATTGTATCAAGTCTCTAAGTGGCCACTATGAGCCATATAGTAAGTGCTGGAATATAAGGGACAGGATAAGATAAGCTCTTCAGTTTGAAAATAAAGTTTTTATTCTCATGTGTGAAGACAAACATCAAAACAAAGTAACATAAACTAGGCTGGAGGACATTACTGATCCCTTCAACCCACAGGGTGTTGAGTGTCTAGACAAGATCAAGTACATGCCAAGTGCTAGGGAAAATGCATATAATTTTTAATTAAAATGAAAAAGTTGATCAAAGTGAGAGCTACCTCGGTGTTGTATATTGTCACGTGCTCTGTGTGTGAGAAAGCCTGTACATAATATTCCACATAATGATTATGTAAGAACCCATAATATACTCATACCTAAACAGATTAATTTAAAACAGCATTTTTCTGCTCTGAGGGCTGAGTCATTAGGAAATTAGGAAGCCTGGAGGAGGTACCTCTGCATAGTCTATGGAGGGGAGAGTAGGAATGCCAGGTGAGCTGGACTTTCCAAGAAGGCAGCATCCCTGGGGAACAGTTGCTTTGGAGAGCCCAGGAGGCCTCTGATGTGGAAGGGGAAGCCATCACCATCAAAGCAGCAGCTGGCCTAACAGAGACTACCAGAGAGTACAGGCTCTGACATCCTTATTTCAGGTAGACATCTAGGAGGATGAAACAGATTTAGTACAGGACACATAATTCAAAGAATTAGGATAGAATATTCACCTAAAAAGTCAAGTGCAAAAGACGGAAGAGCTCTGTCCACATGCTAGAGCCCTGAAGAGTCCAGATGAGGCTTGGGTCCCACAGCACCATGCCAAACAAGTCCACCTTGGCTTAGAGCCCAACGCTATATCCTCCATGAGGGCAGCCAGAAGCCAAGAGCCCAAGGAAGCAATGTTTCATGCTAGTCTATATGCAGGATCTGCATCAGGAAGCCCAAAGGCCAGTGGTGAAAGCTAGGAAGTCTGGGCCAGAGGGGTGAAGGACCTGTGCCACCAGGCTGGAGGAGACAGGAAGCCACACTTAAGGTGAAGATGAGAGCTCCCCTGACACAATCAGTAGCCATCCCTGGGCACAGTGAGGATCTCATCTCTGATGATAAGAACACACGAGTTAGTATCAGTAAAACCACCTCAGCAAGCTTCTCCAGAAAATCAACAGAGTATAATCTTTCCCTCCAGTTCTCTTTTATGATGTTGGCAACAATCCTTAGGTGGCTTTCCATGCACAGGACCAGGCTGCCTCAGTTAACCTGGGAATTCCAAGTTGACCTTTAGTTAATCCACCACAAGATATTACTCTTAATTCATGGTCTAGTTTTAACTTAAATCTTGGAAATAATAAAGAAGTACCCTGAACTGATGGAATGTTTTACTTCACTGCCACTGAAAATGGGATTACTCAAAACAGTAATGCCGGATATGAAGATGAAACAAATAGAGAAATACATAAATGTATCCCTTGAAATAACTAACACATCAGGGGAAGGTAGCAGATGTGAGACACTCAGTCAGATGTGATTTGGCAGCACAGTTAGAAGTGCTCACCTTGCCTGATTTATGGTCAAATTTCTATGACCTTATTAACCACTGGAAACAGTGGAAGACTTCAAAGCTATGCCTAATTGACACCATCTTCAACTAAACAATTCTGGTTAGGCTCCCAAATATTTCCACTGAACAGAAAATATCATTCCTAAGGGAAAGAGTAACTGTAGTGTTTCATGCCTGCCTTCTGCTTTGTCATTAAGGACAACTTGGGTGGTGGCTGGTCATAGGATCCACTGCGCAGATGGTCAACAGAAGAAATGAAGTGTAGAGTTGGGCCCACTCGCCCCTCTCTCAGTGGACAGCTTCTGTGGTGGCTAAGCGATGATGGAGCAGCCAACAGCTGCTCCTCTGCTAATGAGCTCTAAGTAGCAGGAAATTATCTTTCTGCTGCCACTGGCAACTTGGCTCATTGCCTGCAGTGACCACATGGGGATGTCAGGCTTTGTAGACTCAGGCCTCTGAGAATGATACTTGCTTCTTAGGGCAGCTTGTAGCATTTCTCATGTTGCAAGTATATTTTCAACTAGAAAATCAACTTTACCTCCAGTTAAATGACTTTTCTTTAAATGTCTAGCATGGATTTTCCCCTTTTACTGACAAACATATTTTCAAACTGTGTGTTATTATGTGGTTAAAGGACCTATTTTCTCAGTGAAGCTGACTTTAAGTGGTCTTAATCAGATGCAGAGTCCAGACAGCCCTGAGGAAAGAGACAAGGATCCTGCAGTTTTTTGGGTTTTTTTGGTTTTTTTAAGGTTTTTTGAGACAGGGTCTCGCTTTGTGGTTCAGGCTGGCCCTGAGCTCAGCCTCAAACTCACATCACAATCCTCCTGGCTCTGCCTCCCGAGTGCTGGGATGACAGGCGTGAGCCACCACGCCCAGCACTGGTATGTGGTACTGGTTGCTGCTGGGCGTGAGTCTCCACACCCAGTATTGTTATGTGGTTACCGGGGATTGAACCCGGGTCCTTGCGCTTGCAAGACAGGCGCTGGAACCACTGAGCTATCTCTCCGGCCCGAGGATCCTGCAGTTTTACTCCTCCACCTCCTCTTTGGATCTTCCCTAGCAAGCTCCACCCCTTGTAAGGATTACAATCCCTCTAGAGTGAAAGACTCACCTCAGTCACCCAGCTGTACAGGGCAGGGAAGCTTCACTGAAGAAGACCTTGTCATCCTGGAGCTCACAGGTATGTAGACCACTGAACAAACAAATACAGAGTGGCCGATGAAGCAAAATGCACAATCAGGGGCACCCAAGGCCATTCTAAAAGCTGTGAGGGGTGGGGAGGGTGTCAAGAAGGCCCATCAAAGCTGAGCCCTGAGCTATGACTTTCCTTAAAAAGGGAAAAGGAAAAAGTCTTCAGGCAAGGACTGGAAGCAAAAATGACCTAGTTTAATTCTTTTGTGTATATACCTAGCAGAGAGATGGCTGGGTCAAATGGGACCTCCAATCCTAGCTTTTTGAGGAATCTACACTGATTTCCACAGAGGTTGTATGAGTCTATATTCCGACCAACAGTAGAGAAGAGTTCCTTTTTCTCCACAGCCTCGCCAACGTTTGTTGCTGGCTAATTCTGAAATAGCATCCATTCTTTGTGGAGTGAGATGAAATCTCAGTGTTGTTTTCATCTGCATTTCTCGAATGACCAGTGATGATGAGCATTTCTTCATATACTTCTTAGCTGCTCTTACTTCTTCCCCAGAATAGTATCTATTCATTTCAGATGCCCATTTTTGAATTTAGTCTTTAAATTTGGGTGGGCTGATTTTTTTAAATCTCCTTATATATTCTAGATAGCCCTTTGTCTGAGGAAGAGCTGGTGAAGATTTATACCCAAAAGAATTAAAAGAGTCGTATCACAGCAATATATGTGCACCCATGTTTATAGCAGCTTAGTTTGTGATTGCTAACTCTTAGAAACAACCAAAATGTCCATCAACTGGAGACTGGATAAAAAAACTGTGGTTCCCAAAAAATAAAATACTTAGGAATCAATCTAACAAAGGAAGTGAAAGACCTCTACTCTGAAAACTATAGCACTCTGAAAAAGGAGATAGAAGATGATATCCAAAAATGGAAAGACATACCTTGCTCCTGGGTAGGAAGAACCAATATTGTCAAAATGGCTATACTCCCAAAACTACTCTACACATTCAACGCAATGCCAATTCAAATCCCAACAGCATATTTCACAGATCTAGAGAAAA